>OX104125.1:13002236-13299766 GCA_944474755.1 Limnoperna fortunei | reverse complement strand
ATCATGGCATTCAGTTTTTATTGGGGGAGGAAGCCGGAGTACCCGGAGAAAACCCCTGACCTGCTGTAGGAAAACTGCAATCCTTGTCGATTAAGATTTGGGTCAAGTACACCCTGCCTGCATTGAGAATCGAGACCCAATCTCAGTGTTGACAGACCCAATGATCAATAGTAGACGAACTACCTTAACCACTCAGCCCCCAATATTTTGAAGCCATTTTCTGTAGAAATTATAGATTTTCAACAACCCATGTGGAAATTTTTTGATTCTATCATTTTTTAATTATTACAAATTTCAAATTTTTTTTTATCAATAGACATAGTGAAGTCAATAGTTCAATACAGGTTAGTTAATGCTATCCCCCAAAAACTAAGTTTTTTGTTTACAATACTAAACAAGCAAATAAGATAAAAAAAAGACTCCAAATATTTTTGCTTCAAAACTGTTCATGTGGTTGAAATAAAACAAAACAGGAGAAAACACATCGGCAAGTGATAAATAATTGAAGTCCTACCAATACAGACACAGAAAACTGGAAACAAGTGATAAATACTTGAAGTCCTACAACTAAAGATTATTGACATGGGGAACAATCATGCTCTATAATTTGTCTCTTAAATGTGTATTAGTCCAAATAAATGAGACATTCATATTGCTTGCTGGACGTTAAACATCAATCAATCAAATTAAAATCATAATGTTATCCAGCTCTCTTCATTAGATGAGATGATAAAATTGGATCAAAAAACTTTTATTCTACTTCATTTACTAAAAGATTCCATTTTGTTTTGTCCACTGGAACTTGAACAAAGACAGAAAATTGTTTATAATTAATTACATTTTGAATTTTGTTGTGAAAGTCAGCTGCATAGATTATTTTGCAATTAAATAAAAACAAGTGATATCACCAGGATTAATTCCACCAAAAAAGTACTGACAATCCTGACCTCTGCAAATTGGATTTAGCCACTAAAAACACTGATCATCTACCCTAATACAAAGCAACACAAATTCTTGTTACTGACAATCTCAGCGGTAGTGACGAATATAGTTATACATCATTTATAATCTGTCGAGTACACTTCTTCATCATTGATTGTCAGTTAATGATATCAGGTTGATTTAGAATTAACATAGGAGAATTGTCTTTACACTTTAACATTGTAATGAGCCCATCTTATGTTTAATTTGAATCATTACTATCCAGTGTGACTAAAAACTAAAAGATATTATGTTGAAAAACAGAAAAAAGCAACTACATGCATGTTTATACTGAAATCACTCAACTTAATGAAAAACAACCACTAATGAAATGGTAAAGTTAGTTTAAATATTCGATCATGGAGATTCTACTTCTTAATTATTATATTTATAATCATATTAAAATCCTGATTCTGATTTGTTTGTTTAAGACAACTTGAAATCATCCTCACAAGTCAGGGTTTTTGTGTCCACATGTGTCCACGAAACCCCTGACAAACTTAGCTAGGAAATTCCCGGGCTCATAGTCACTATTTTGATTGGCTACCTCATACCTTGATGTAGCCAATCAAAAGCTCGCTTTCATTCGCGGCTTGGTTAGGGGATATCCCGATGTCGATTGTAAATAAACCAAACGGATGTGTTGCATAGACCATGTGAAAGTCAGTGTATTTTTTACAGTAGTGTTAATAGTTCGTTATTACCGCGTTATTTATTAGATGCGTTACGTTTTCTTCCCACTCAAGAATGAGTAAGAATGACTACTGCCAAACGCTTGCTTGTTTCAAGCAATTTCATTGGTTGATATTTTGAAGGATTGACATGTGGACACAGAAACCCTGACTAGTGAGGATGACTTGAAATTGACTGGTTAAAATATTATTCAATAGGCCAATTGTCCAATACAATTCTTTTTTTCAAACATGCCATACAATAAATTTGTTATAAACATGCAATGATGCTTATCTTATCCATCAATCCCTAGATTGATTTATTATTCCACTGGTACAGTACTCTATTACCATGGAAACAACACAGTGTATATGAACCCAGTTTGACACAATGATGTTATTTCACAATGACCAATCAGAAAAGGTTTCTATAAAATTGAATTCTCAACTTGCAAGAAATAATTTTCTTCTAAATGTCTCCGCTGGAAACATTTAATAAATGGAGAAGTCAACAGAATTAGTTCTAGAAGAATGTCAATCAATACAATATTGCATGGCAGACCAAAACTCAAACGATTCTCTTTGTATTGAGCAAATGAGCAAAAGTAACTAGTAAGTAGCCTCTCATTTTAAAGAATATTGCATTTTCATCGTCTATTAGAGATCTCTTCTCAGGGATTAATTAAAGTGTGCTATAGACCCTAGCCTGTCAGGAGTAATGAATCAGTTAAGCGATTTAAATTTATGCAGACTGGGGAATTATTTCACTATCATTTAAGCATCTAATACAGGGCCCAAAAATCAGTCAAAACTGAAGCCCAACTGTACGAGGAAAATCTAATTGTGTGTATGTGTGGGTTGGGGAGGTTTGAGGACCTGACTATCTCAGAGGTAGTGACGAATAATGATTACATCACTAGTAATCAGCAGAGTTAAATGTTCCATCATTGATAGTCAAATAACATTGTTTATGAAATAATTCATGTGTGCAATACTTTATTTTCTTCCTAAAAAGCGGGGGCATTATATTCGTGAATATTTTGCCTCGAGTGTTAGTGAGCTGTAAAATATCAAGAATATGAATATAATGCACACCCATGTTAAAATGACAATAAAGTATGGTATGCATGAATTATTTTGATTCTGATTATGATAAATAAAGTAATTTGTACATTGAAGCTGCAACTAGTTCATGCAATAACCCTTTTGTTATATAGTAATATTTTTTTGGGTGCTTTTAAGTGATTATTCATTATATTTGCTATTTTGTATTATTTTACTAGGTTCAATATGATCATATTTTCACTTGGTCAATATTTCATTTTGTACAGTTTACAGTCGATTTTTTTGTTGTTGGTCTATGAATTCTTTAACTTTACTTTGATCAACAATCGAATTCATTTCCATTTGTACAGTTTCAAGCAGTTCTGCAAATTCTACCCTCGAGAACAGATCATGTATGTTATTTTCAGCCTCGAGACTCCCATATCAGCCCGAGGGGCTTTAGGCAGAGTGCTGATATGGGTCGAGGGCTGACACCAGTGCCAATTGGGAAATGACCCTATAAAAATCTATTTATTACATATTTGAATATATATCTCCAGGTCTAATGTTGATATTCACCCTGAGGGCTAATAACTGACACCGACTTCCCGAATATATTACATGGACAGATTTTCCTATATTTACACTAAATATCTGATAACAATAATAATGGATACCAAGTAACAGAATGGAGTTAAAATTCAACTTACTTAAAATAACATCTTACACATATATGCAAAACATTCATAGAATTTTAAGACGATTTTCTTTTCACAGCGAAAGCATGCATCATATTAGAATAAAAATTGAAATTTTCAGTCAAGGTAGGATAGGGTGTGAATTTTTACCCGATACATTTTTCACCATCATAAGGGGCTTCATTAGATCGAATTTAACAGCGAAAATTGTCATGTTAACATTACTTTTATAACATTTTCCATCAAAAATATAGTATATAAAATGTTTAATTCAATTCAAACATAAAGTCAGTATTGCTATATGCATCAGAGACCTAGCATACAACAAAAGCTGCAATACACAATCTCCAAGTATTTACCAACAGATGCTTGAGAACAATCCTTAAGATCAATTGGCAAGACAAAATGACAAATGAAGAACTTTGGAAGAGGGCAGACCAACTTCCCATTGATACCCAGATCAAAAGGAGAAAATGGTCCTGGAATGGACATACCCTGTGTAAACCAAAAACCACCATAGTAAACCAAGCTCTGAGGTGGAATCCACAGGGAAAGAGAAAAAGAGGTCGTCCAAAAAACTCCTGAAGAAGATCAACAGAACAGGAGGGAAAACAGCAAGGCAAGACATGGGGCCAAATAGACAAGCTTGTCCTGGACAGAAAAAAATGGAAATCCTTTCTCGACAACCTATGTCCTGTCAAGGATGAAAGGGTTTAAGTAAGTCAAAATGTTTAAAATAATTAAAAAGCAAAAAATGTCATTTTGTATTGTGTGTTTGGGTATAGTTTGGGTTAAGTTTGGGTATAGTTTGCATAAAAAAGTCACACCTAAAAGGATAATTTACATAGTCAGATGTTAATCTAACAACCATACATTGGAAACAAGGATGGATACACCACAAACACAAATTTCCTTAACAAGACTGAATTTCACAAACCTGCCTTTAGAAAATTAAGGGAAATCTAATGAAATTAAGTTTTATTGTTTGTAGTGCTCGGGTCGGATATGCTTTATGTAAAACCTCAATGCTGTTCGAGTGCCTTAATGGTGTAAAATGCCACTTTCAGCTGTATAATTGATGTCCAGTTTTTTGGGAGGGAAATAATTTGAGAGAACCAGATGAAAATTCCTGACTTTCAGCAGAAAAACAGACTATTCTTTCAATTAAGGTTGGAGTTCAGCACTAATGACCAACTACCCTAACCAGGGTTTTAGCTAGGATTTTTTAAGCATTAGTCACTTTTGAGTGCGACTAATTTTAAGATCTAATATGTGTGTATATTTTTTTATATGTCTAAATGTATGCAAGATCATTAATTAATTAATTAATTAATGTGATAAACATCAATCAATATTTAATATTTTCTGGCACCATTTTATAACATATAATATATATTCAATGTAATATTGCCATAGAACATATATTTAAACAGATTTAAATAAAAAAATTTAACAGTGTTTGCCAAAATATTCATTCTTGTTTATATTTAAAGTTTTGCAATAGTCGTTTTTAATTGGAATCGTATTTTGCAATCTCCGGCACCGAATTCATATCCGCTCCGAAAACTTATCGGTATTATTTTTTTTGTTTCTCTGACTGGTTACCAGTAGTATTTTATCCTACGCTTTATGTACAAAGTAAAATCACGCCGGAACCAGAGTTAACAAATGGCGCGTAACATGATAAACAGAGGCTGTGACAAAAATATGACGATTCTGACGAGAATGGCAATAAAATTAAAAGGAGACATAAGACATTTTTTTAAATGACAGAGCGACTTCAGCTTCTCGTTTAATGGTCAACAACGCGACGTGGGACCACAATAAGATCGCCCGAGTTGTCATCCAACTGTGCTCGATCGCGTGTGACGGTGTGTACACAGTAATTATAGTATAAGTGTTTAATTATCAAATATTATCAGGTGGCCTATTTCTTACATAATTACTTTGATTGCCTTGGGTCATAAACATGTACCTTAGGTCAGATATTTGGATTTACCTGTGCCGATTTTGACAATGAAAATTTCGAAGTTTGAAAATGGAAGTGGCGAATTACGTTCAAAATATTTTCGTCATTTCTAAAAAGGATTCGCCAATTGCGAAAGTGGCGAGCGCTAGCTAAATCACTGACCCTAACCACTCTGCAACCTAGGCCCCAGCACAATTTTGTATTTAACTATGTAAAGTATGGTGAATTTTTCAAAAAGACCTATAATACTATGTTTTGAGTTGAAGATGAAGCAGTAAAATTGATACTATTGTAAACCAACAATTTTACAAACTGTAGATTTCTGTTTTTGTACTTTAATTCATATGTAAAAATATACCATAGAGCTGGTTGCATTTTTGATAAATTCATGGATTTGGTAGTCAATTATATTACCTGTTCACATAAATATGTGACATTAATTATATCTTCCTCTGAGATTTCTGTTCCCATGGAGATTTCAGCTGCTTGTTTTACTTCCTGTTCCAATTCTTCAGGAAGTATATCTGAGAAATCTGTATCTGCACAATTTGTCCTGGCCCCTACAATGTAAGAAGTCAGTGACGGTCAAACATCCAGGGATTATTACACTAAAATGTGTTCACCAGGATATGCACACCATACATTTTGCGTACAAGTGTATAAAAAATCCAGTTTTATTGTTAACTTAGTAAATTTAGCAGTTAGGTTTGCATAGAATGCAATTTCAAGAGTTTTCATGAAATGAATAACTGTTGTATAATAATTACTTTTAAAATTATAGAAATATTTGTTGATGCACGTACAGCTTGTCCAGAAGGGAATTTACTCCCATGAATTTCACAATAAATCTATAATTTAGTATTTTTCTGTATTTGTTTAAATATTATTTAATATACTTCTCAACTTATCAATAATAAATTTATGTCATTGATAAAATGTTCCACTTTAATTGTATAAATATTGATAGTTACAATGCTTTGTGTTTATGATGTTCCATTTCAAATACTGGATGCAAAATTGTCTATAATTTACAAAACATACCCATCTTCTTAACTACTTTAGCAAAAGCTAAATTATCTGTAACAATCTTTCCTAATTCTGGAAAATGCCATCCATACCATTCTCTACATCTCATCACATAGTTGTTCAATTCTTTGTCAAGGTCATCTAACAATGCTGAAAAGTACAAGGTCATACTTAAATGTAGGTTTATGTGTTGGACATTAAATAACTGCTGAAAGCTATTTTTTTATAATTGCCTTGAAGTACATTTCTTAAGATAATACATTTTTCTATGTTTGATACATGTACTTCTGTATAGACCTGATCACTGCTTAAATACTCAGTATACAATTTAAACAGAAACAAACATTTTCAGGGTTCACCACAGGTTGTTTTAGCGTGGAGGGCCGCCACGCTTAATTTTGTCCCGCCACTTTAATTCATGTATGCCACGACTCCATTAACATCACATTCCCGGTTTCACTTTTTAAACCAAGAGTGTATTACCATCGCTTAATTTTAAACTATAAAGGGTGTTCATCAGCCCTGACATGTTTATTGTTAAATAAACATCCTAAATTAAGCACATTTTCCACCAGATTGATTGTTACTTGTGGAGAATCGGATAAAGAAACACAGGTAGCATATCGATTGCCATTTGTGAGAATATTTAATAACGCATTGGAGACGGAACAAACTAGACGGAAATCTGTATGCATATGATAGCTTTAACCTAAGGGAACAGGGATGCGTTTGATGTTAAAATGGTGTGGCAAGAATTGAAAAATGCGTACAATTTGCATCTAGAAGCGTTACATGTATCCCGAGTCTACATCATAATAAAAACGGATATAAACAAGAAGTAAACTTATAATATTACATGTGAACATTTTATTGAATTTGTAACATTTTAATTGACATTTTTATGAAACTGAGATCAATTCAGTCACAAAATAATAAACAACAGCAATTCTTCTGCTATGTGCAGATTTAAAGTACACACTGAATAAACTGCAGAGAGAACAATATGTATTGTATTCAAACAATGGGACAGTTCATCTTCCAAAAGTTTAAATACCCTCACCAATACCAGCTTATACTCAGGAAAAGTATCATGTGGTCCGCTATAATTTCAGTTATCCAAGCTCAGTTGCACCAGAGACATATAATTGCATGTCTCTGGATACACAATGTTTTTTTTATGGAAGTACTGGAATTTTTTTAATAAAAAAGACCATTATTATGGACAGAGAAATCAAATACTTTTTTAGAAAATATAAAAAGTGTCAAGGATAGAGGGTTTTCGCCATGTAAAAGATGATAACCCATATCCAATCCCAAATTACACTGCAAGGAAACACAAAATTGTATTTTATCAACCAAAGGGAAGACTATGATAAGGTGTAGTGCAAGTTTTGTAAGCTCTTCAATTAATTAATCTATTAACAAAAATGGAAAAAATTAATTTATTGAATAATATATGTTGAACATTTACCATCTAAGGATGGTGGATAAAAAAAGATTAAAAACATACGGTTAATATTTATATATTTATTTTTTGCATTCGGTTGGTATAGGGAATCGGCATGCCCGACGAGTACAGTTTCTCAATCCTTGAATTTTTTTCTGTGGTGAACCCTGATTTTCACTGAAAGCAAAAAGATGGTTCTGATCCTTTTTTAACATACAACGTTTGTACCCTACAGTTAGACTGAACTTAAATATTCAAACATCATTGTTGTTTCCTACGTCTACAAGAGACATGCATTTGGTTAATTGAACACCCAGGGATATAATATTAACCCAATATTTAAATTCATGTATATCTAGTACCCACTGACTAAAATAAATCATTTTTTACTGAATAAATTGTACTGGCAGGCAGACAATGGTACATTTTTCAAATTAACATCTGATGTCATCAACAATCCTGTGCAGCAAGCATTCAGCGGTCGCGCTAGGTTAGAAAAATTGTGCGTGTAAAAAACGCACTGACACTTTTTTATTGCGTGCCAGTTATGAAAATTTGCGTGAAATGCATTATGTATATAGCTTGGCTTAAATGGCTATTAGCTTGTGTTTTAGGTAATTGTAGAGTGCATTTATCCACAAACAATGACGATCTCACCGTTTTAAAGCATTTGCGTGATTAGAAATCAATATTTAAAGATAAACTTTCGAAAAGATCGGGTATGAAATGATTTATTTCCGTACAATGTGGGGAAAATAGGTACCAAAATTGCGTTCACACATTAAAATAATTTGCGTGCCGTTAACGCATGGGTCATGAAATTTTGCGTGGGCACCAAAATTTTTGCGTGAAAAACGCAAATATTCGCGTTAACGCAACCGCTGAGCATTTTTACAGTTTGGTATCCACTTTGCAATATCTGTGAAGACAGCATCTGAAAATGTCTCCATATGGTTTCAATGAGCACAGTAATCATTAAACCAGTCTAAATACTTACATATGGCTTGAACAATCATGGTATCAACTTTGTCAGGACTGAACTTTAATTTGTATCTAGACAAACTGAAAGAATAATTAGAAAAATAATGCAAAAGCTACTCACACAATTCCAGTATTGTATCACTATGAATTGCTCAGAAAAATGTGAGGAAAAATAGTTACAGATTAACAAACAAAAACACAAACTTATTAACAGACCAAAAACATTATACCTTATATCCCCAATAGGGAGGGGGAGGTATAGCAACTGACATTTTCCAATTTATCATAAAGATAAATCTAGTGCAATAGATGACATTTCCCAAATTACTTGTAAGCTAAATCAAGTTCCACAACTGACATTTCCCAATTTACCTGTGAGCTAAGCCTAATGCCATTGCTGACATTTCTTTCTCTGGTAGCCCTGTAATCAAACTGTTCATCTGGGATCGAATTCCTCTCATTAGCTCGTGGACATTTGAGTTGTAAACACAGTTCAAATTGAATTTCTCCTAAAAAATTAACATAAAAACTCATAACTTAAGACTGATGGACTGACCTGCAATATCAGCTTTTAACAATGAAATGCTATCATTGCATATTACTATAGATTCCTTAAGCCAGAGAAAAAGGAATCCTGGAACTTTCTTATTTTCTTTGTTTAAAAGGTACATGTATATAGAAAATCAAATAATTTTTGTAAATAGATTGATGGGGTTAAATGAACACACCTTCTCACTGCATTACAATAACATAATATTTCAGGTTTATTACTGCCAATTTAAGGTATCCGACCCATAAGTGAAGTCACCACTTAATTTTATTTTTCGACCAAGACATACAGCTTCATTAAAACGAATGTATTGCTTATTAATGATACAAATTAAGTATATTGTTTTACTTTGAGTCAATGTCAACAGTTTTGAACAAAAACAGTTAGTTACTCAAATAGTATTTCAGATGTTTGCCGAACATTACCGAGGTCTGCTCCATTGAAAAACAATAGACATCCGGGACACCAAATATGATCACGTGGTTAATTGTGGTCCCAATACCTTAAATTATCCTTCAAAATAACTACATACAATAAAAATCCACAAGTATCAACACAAACACCCTTAAACATTACATTCTATACTGACTTTTATAACACTCCCCAGCTTGGCATCAGCTACAGCAAGCTCCTCTTGAGATTCCTTGACAACAAGTTTTTTCATCAGTTTCTTCAATGCCTTACTCATCTTTCCTTCCACTGCAGCTGTAGCAGCTGAAACAATGGTGAAAGTTTGATTAATATATCCAAAACCCTATACAAGACTGCATGTCTGGGAAGTGCAATTGTCAATACACAAAGAGAGATTTTCCACTTTACATACAAATGTTTTTGACAGTTTTGGATAAAATGCATTTTTATTATTAAAACTAAACTTAATACTATGGAGTTCATAAGCCCTAATAATCCTGTACATGTACAAACAGGACTTATTGTAACTTGCATCAACGTGTCATCTACTCATCACTACTGTCCAGTGAAATTATCAGTTAAATACAATGTTACATGATGCAGTAACTTTCTTGTGCAGACATGGAGGCGGTTTGTAATAAGAAGTTTAGAAGTCACTATGCTGTTCTGCTAATAATAATTTGATTCATAGTGCATACTTTGCTACATTTCTGTAAGCAGGTATCGTCTATTTTCAGTCTGCTGTAATTTACTTATGTTCAGTGAAGCTGTAGATTGCAGAAGGAAAAAGAAATACATATAATGCATATGAATATTTCTTCGATCTGTTGTTGTGTTTGTTTAAAGTTCAGGGGCTAGTGATCATGTTAATAAATGGCAGCAAATTACAAATGTTCATTATAACATTTAAATGTTCTTATTCAATTATAGAGGCCATGGACAATATATATTTTGTTAAAAATTTTATTGATAAAACAATGACAGATGTTAAATGTACCAATGTCCAAATATTTATATTAACACAACTTAATTATTTTAACCAGCTTTACTCAAGAACATTCAAGCCAATGAAGGAACAAATATGTCTCCATTTTACTTGTCTGCAAAATTGGTTTGTTGCAAAGAAAACTCCAACTATTGTCCATTGAAACAGTAAGACATGTGGTAAAACAGTTTTAGCAAACAAACTATTTGCTGCACTAGTCTGCAGTATGATTTTATTTCATTGTCAGAAATAACAACTGGGACAAAGATTTTTATCTTTTCACCTCCAGAAACAATATCCAGCGACGATAGGCAAGACAAAAACGGCATGATCCTATAAATGTAAAGACATAATTTCAGTGTTGTATCACTTATCATTGCTGATAAAAAATTGTGTGTAAACAGGAAGTAGGAGTCGGAGAAGTCAGAAAATGAATTCCACAATATGGCTACTGTCCAAGTTTCAGCATTGTATCACTTACCATTGCCAATAAAATGTGACTGAATTTCAACTAACACAAAACATGACCAACAACAGTGAACCCTTTATCCCCTTTGGGGAGAAGAGGTGTAATTACAAACCTGCTAAAGCTTCTGTAGTGTCATTGAACTTCTTGAAATGCTTCAGTTTCAACCTACAACAAATACAAGCACACAAATCCATTAATTGAATGTGAATTGTTTACTATTGTCCATTTAATGCAATATATTCTTGCAAAAAATATGCAGTTGCATGGATGTGTGTTAATGAAAATTAAAGTACTTGAAAACAACTAAATCACAATTAAAGATTGGTGCAAATTGTTCTTGACTATGGAATATAACGTGTCAGTATTGTTAGAATATGAAAGTTTAGGATTAACCTGTTAAACCTGATTTGTTAATCGAGTTTGGTTTAACTCTTATTCATAAAGTTTTACTTAACAACTCCTTAACTTCAAAATCAGACCTGAAAATTATATTTTCCAATCAAGTTTTATCTTGAATCTGCTGATTTTTTCTAATTTGTCCTAGATACTGTTGATACATGTCATAATATTAGAATTCTATGTCAATTAAAATCTGATAAAATATTAATGCCCGAGCATAAATTCTTTAGTCTCCTGTCTCTATTACACCAGAAGACAAAATGACAGCTTTAAAATTTAAAGGGTTTGTGAAATTATAGTTGTACTAAATACATGTGAATTCTCCAATTTTCGTTGCTAGTCTCTATGTCAGCTGTATGAAAGAGAAGTTGCTTCTTCATCTTATTTCAAAGCAGTGAAGTCCCAAATGAAAGCCTCTTTTGGCCTGACTAGTTTTTTCTTAAACTTACAGTTTACTTGCAGCCTCAGGAGATTCAAAATCTTTGTACAGATTTTCTGTTTCTCTAAGTTTTTTCTCATCTTGCAACTGAAAGAAAACAGAACACAGTGTGTACTATTTTTAATGCATTTACAAAATCCAAGTTATTTCATAGGGAATAACCATAACTCTAAGGCCAGAGTTTTTTTATTATTTGGTTTACGGGACAGATTTTGAAAAAATGGAGTAGGAAGGAATAAATAAAAATAAAAATAAAACAACTGAAACTGAGGAGTCGATGAAAAAAATAAAAATAAAAGGTCTAGATAGTTGAATTTTTTTTATTTTAGCATAGTTCATTTTCTGGTCTTTTTTGTCTTGACAGCATTCCTCGTTACAATGGGTTTGTCAGATTGAAGACTGTGTTGCATAATGGGCGAACTATCCCAGTGTTCTCTCTTAAGTTATTAATATAGTCATTAGTGGATACATCTAAGTCCCCACAATGGATACAGATAGGATCAAACGTCATGGTTACACCTGGAATATAACAAGAGTCAATTTGTTATCAAATAAAATACTTCTTTAGTAAGACAGAGGATAAAACAGCATTATCAAACTAGCAAAAAGTGGAGAGAAAAAAATCAGGTTTATAATACAGACTTGCACTAGAAATGATCCCAACTTGGAACAAAATATAAATTCTTTGGTATTAGTGTCTAAAATATATATAGTGTAAACAGATTGATGTATTGATCTATCAAACAAGACAAAGGAAAAATATTTCTCCCACTAACCAGGAACCTAGGTTTAAATAATATAAAATAAAGGTAATATTAATCAAACTTCTGAACTGGGATAATTTATCTCATCGGTCCAGGAAGAAAAAACACATCAAGGCAAAGACTTTCTGGAGAATTTGAAGATCACAATGGTCCTGACTTGGTACAGGCATTTCAACAGAATTTTCAATTGTTTTACAAACAAGAATATGTCCAAAAGACACAAAGCCCCATCTTGCAACATTTGGGACGGACGGACAAATAAACCCAAACACTATATGCCCCCTACTTTCGTAGATGGGTCATAAAAAATATACCTGACTAACTTCGATTTGGCTGTTGCAATTTATTCCTTCTCTGGTAATAATTATTTATGCCCAGAAAACAGGATTGCGCCGCACACATAGACCAGTGTTCCTATAAAAATAGAAAACTACATTGTATGCATGGTAAATAAAAGGGCATGTACAGATCTTAATGAGCTGATCAATTTTGCTATTAATTTTTTTTCTAGCCATTAAGATATTAAGGAAAAACAGAAAAAATCGTATGAAATTTACAAGACAATTTAAAAGACATACATGTATATGGGCATAGCAATAAAGCAGTGTACTCGTGCATGTATTCAATTTCAAGAAATTTTTATTATGATTTTATAAATATAAATATTTATAGAATATTACAGAAGCAATTCCAGTCCTGTTGCCAATTATTAAGTCCTGATTTATGAATTACATATAAAAATGGTTCGCTTTAAATATTTTGCACAATCAAATGTTTTATTAATAAATTACGCTTTATGGTTTGGAAATTTCCATTTTATTTAAACATTTTTCGTTAGAATATCAACAATGTCAGGGGCAAGAACAATTACATATTTAACTATTTACCGTCTATTTTCCAGTCCATTGAACACCAATACTTTAAAATAGCACGATTCATGTTGCCATCATTCATGGGAGACAAATCTAATACTTCCGGTTTTTCGGCTGTTTCCGATACTCTCCAAACTAGTCACCCGAGGAGTTCCGACGGAGTTTGGAACAATGTAAATATCAAGTTGTACGATCATGACGATGGATCTTCGCATTTCACTTATAATAACAATTGAAATGAAATGCAGTTTCAAAATTTTATTTTCGTTGGAAATTTTTGTTACAACCGGGTGCGAAATATAAAATAAAAAACATTTGATACTATTTTATTTTTATTTTCAAATCATCAGAATTAGGACCAGCGGTCCCGTAAACCAAGTAATAAAAAAACTCTGGCCTAAGGTCTGCCAAATTTTTTTTTTAAATGTCAAGATGCCTAAAGGGTTACAGTTCCGCAGCTACTATCAGTCCAATTATCCACAGGCATTGCCAATTTTACACCAGGGGCTGCACAAATTGCTGTTCTGCACAACCAGAACGTTCCAGACAGGAATTGAATAAAACGGAACACTGTTCAGGACATTTTCTGTCTGTGTCGATTTCAGAGGTAGTGCAGACAGAACAGTGTCCATAACCACACGATGTGTGCCAGAACGTTCGGGATCATGTCCAAGACAGACGAACCATTCAGCCCCAGGAAACACTAGCTACCTGTCCTAAAATACTCCTGCATACGGCTGCCATTATAAATTTACACCTGCACTAAAAAAGTGAACATGTACGCCTGTAACTAACTGTGACATGTATTTCACACAAAAAAACTTGAACCACAAAAAAAAATCATTTCATTTAGATTTTTTTCAGCAAACACTTGTGTTATATCATGTCCCTATGGACGTAAGTATATACCGAACAAATTATCTTATTAGAAATATTTGTATGCAGTCCCACATTTTGACGATTTATTTATTCATTTACTTTTGTTGGAATTAAATAGTAAGAAAGTCTTCCAACTGATGGTTTACAAGTTACAAATTTGCATCTTTGCACAAGTTTTGCCATGTTATCTGCAATTCACTGCTACACTGAATTGGCCAATTCCTCAAAACTTTTATTGAAAACTAGAAAAAAATACACAGAATTGCTTTTAAAATCTTGTTTCATCATATTACATAAAAAAACCAAATATAATGCATAAATATGATGGCAGGCGTACACTTTTATTGCAGGCATACATTTATTACACTACAGCAGGTGTATGCAGGCATATATAAGTACTACCCCTAGCTACATATAATGTAGCTACTGAAAATTCAAATACTGATAGTCATAGTATTTGCAGAATATTTATCATGTTATAAAAATTCATCTGAAGTCTATGTTTCGTTAGAAAGCATTAAATATTTTACTGGGGGAAAAGGACAATTGGTTCTTAACTTGCTAGAATCTAACAATGAGAGTCCCACCACAGGGGCACATAAAAATTGATTTACTTGCGCTTTCGATTGATACTGGGTCGGTTTTGTTATAGTGTGGGAGAAGGGAAGTGGACTTTATCGTTACTGAGAAAGTGAGAACCGAAAGGCATCATTGACGACAAACGATAAAGTCACCACTTCCAGCCAGGGTTATTGTCCGTTTCGTTTGAAATTGGTGGAAATTATTAAAATTTGAGAGTTAAATGACATTAGAAACATAAAGATAGGGTTTTTCATGAAGATAATTCAATTCGGAACAGAAATAATTACAAACCCGTGTAGATAGGGGTGAAGGAATATTTTTTTTTAATTTTTGAAAGTTGGCGGGTATAGACTCTGTTTCTTCCCTTCTCCCACACTATAACAAAACCGACCCAGTATCAATCGAAAGCGCAAGTAAATCAATTTTTACGTGACCCTGTGGTCCCACTGTGCACAGGTATATAAACCAAACCAGTTAAGATCCATTTGCTCCATAGGTGCTTCAAATAGTACACTTATATCAGAATTAACTAAATGTTACATCTCTAAATAGTTTCAAGTTAAGTTTCCAAGACACGTGCCTGGGCAAGCTTTAGGGACACCTCGTCCATAATATGACTTCGGCCATGGACACTTCGTCCATAGACAACTCGGCCCTAGTTCAGATCGGCCATACTGTAATAGGACATATCGGCCATGGATTTAATATATATATATTTTTTAATAAAGTTATTTAAAAAAACCAAGGTTGATTGAAATAAATGATATTACCAATGAAACATGAGATATTAATAATTAAATAAAATCATTATATTAATTAATATGTTACTATTTAAATTATATTTAAATTATAAAGCCTTATTTGTTATATTCAATATTCAAATTGGTAGAAATAACCTTTTCAATTACATACATCAATAAAAAGACCATATATAACCCAGGACTTGTAAAATACGTTATAAATCTCCGGGATTAAACTGATTATTATCATCAGAAACGGCATTTACTTTGATTATTTTACCACACAAAAACGAATCATCTTTGAAATATTAAAAGATAACTTCATTTTAATTCCTGTACATTCTGAATAAATCAACAATATACCAACATAAATAGTATGGCCGAAATGGAATGGACGAAATGTCCGGGGCCGATGTCTACTGAGGACGAGATTTACTATGGACGAAAAAAAGTATGGCCGACAAGTCCAAGTACCCCTGGGCAACCACGTGTAAATTATTATAGTTGACCATACATAACCCCAACATAAAAGGGGAACTTGGCAAGTGATTTAATGGTTAGCGTATTTTAATTATTTACGAGGATGCACTTTACCTTGAAAACTGCATAGCCTGCTGCAGTTTCGAATAAAACGAGCATTTTCACAGTCAACCACGAGGTCCTCTTTGCTGTTGTGATCACTGTATATTTGAGATTTAACCGACGAAACGAATTTTATATAAGGACCAATACGGGTTGGTCTAAAAACAGGACGGAGAAAAACAGGACGGAATATTTTCTATATATAAATGGTCATAACTTTTGAAGTAATAAAGATATTAACAAACTTAAAACTGATTATTAAGAAAAAATAATAAGCTTTAAATTGATATATAGTTTTAAAAAATAATGTGTTTAAAGGCAAAAATTCTTGACAGGACGGGATTTGGTGACATGAAAAATCGACCGAAAATTCATAGGGTAACCATCTTTGACGATAAATAATTTACATCAAAACTATTGTCTGTCAAGAAATGTTTATATATTATTCAAGCTTAGATAATAGAGATTCTAAAAATATAAAGCTTGATGTATTTTGATAAAGGTAAAGTAGAAAAATCTTGACAGGACGGGATTTTGTTCTGAATGACATAATGACATTTTTTTCTAGATTTCAAAGATTGAGGCCATGTATCTTTTAAAAAATACATGTCCGTCAAAAAATGTTTACTTTCTGCTAAAGTTGAGATCATGTAGTTTACAAAAACATAAAGTTTGAATAAATCAAGTTTCCGTAAAGTGAAAAAATCTTGACAGGACGGGATTTCATTATGGATGAAAGACGCCATTTTTTGGCAAGTTTTTTTAATAATTAATATAACAAGAATCAACAACTCAACAAGCACATTATAAACATGGTAATTAGTTCTTATTATTAAATAACTATTAATGATAAGAACTAATTACAATGTTTATATAATGTATAACAATTTTGTAAAGACAAGAAAAGTAATTACAATGTTTATATAATATATAACAATTTTGTAAAGACATTTTAAGTAAAATTAATTGATGAATGTTAATCAATTATGTTTTGAGCAGAACCAATTTAAGTTATTGATGACACGAGCACAAGATTTATGTTTCCAAACATTACAAGATTTGATTCCCTTTTTCCAATCACAACCCACCATATCTTCAACTGCATCAGCCAAACCACTCGACCTTTTATGTCACAAACTGATTTTGAAAACAACCTGAATTCGCCCTTCTCTAAACAAGGTATTAAATGTTCCCTCAAGTATTTTTCTTCAAATGTAATAGGTTAACCACTCACAAAACCTGTAAGACAAAACTCAACAGCATTTGCAATAGCATATAAACCACAATCAAACGAATTTGTCTGTTTTTGAACCAGGGGAAGTTTAATAAGCAGACGTTTTTTACCATGTGCATACATTTGTGATAATTGTATTTCTAATGAAGTTGTCAGTTTTTCAAACATGCTGTCCAACACATATACCTCATTTGTTTGTGTTTGTATTGATGTTACCCATTGATCATGCAATATCTGTATGTTGTTACCCAGTGATCATGCAATATCTGTATTGATGTTACCCATTGATCATGCAATATCTGTATGTTGTTACCCAGTGATCATGCAATATCTGTATAAGTATTGATGTTACCCAGTGATCATGCAATATCTGTATGTTGTTTGTTGATTTGTTCTTGTCTGAACAAAGTTGAAATAGAATCGTCGGGCGATAAACAAATATTAATTACCAATCAAAATAAATTTCTGTCGGCTGTAATAAAGATGTGTTTTGTCTTGTTGTATATATGTGGCGACTACGCATGCATGCATATAAAATTAACTTTAATGAACATCACAAGCGTTCTATTAATTAACATAAATCATAGTGTCATATCTGTCAGCAACCATTATAAAATAATAATATAATATTCTGCTATCAGATATACCTTGTTCGATTCTTAAATTCAGTGAGACTAGATGTTTCTTACATCTCGAAATTAACACTGAAGGAAGACTTTACTCAGCTCAACGAATACACATTCACTTACATTTCAAATCCCTAATTGTCGGTCATTCTTTCCTAGCACTATCTAACTTTGGCAGTTTACCCGTCAGCATTGTGTTGAAAGACTCAGCTGAGTCGTTCAAAACTGTTGTCTGCAACCACACATAGTTATTTGATTCCTTCGTTGTAAATAGTTTTATCTTGAAGTTACTAAAAACAAACAAAAATAATTCACTCACAACTTGTTAATGTTTCCAATTCACTATCAATTTTAATGTTTTCAATTCACCAAATTTGTAAATAGCATACGAAAAGACTTTATTTTGATTCGGTACATTTTACAACAATAAACATAAGCTCTATTGAGCTTTTAACCGAATATACATGCAAAGCAAACAATAACAGTTAGCATGCAGCACATACAAAGCACATACAAAGCAAACATAAAAGCAAACATCACATTTTTAAAAAAGTATCACACATTAAGACAGTAAGATTCAAAATAAGTACATACTTAAAAGAAAAACACATTAAGACAATTAAGACAATTTTAAGATAAAGACATACTAGTATTAAGACAAAATTAAGACATTTTTAAAACAATTTAGGACAATAAGAGCATGATGCATACAGTTACATTAATGATAAGGACATACTATGAATAAAATATATATATAGTGTATTAAAAATATATAAAGTAATTCCATAAATTAATATAGCACTAAGAATATAATCATTCCAGCATAAGCACCGTTACTATAGAGCAGCAATTTAAAAGTTACTTAAAATATACACAGTCAAATTTTAAAATATTAAAAGAGAAGTCACATGAATAGCAGATATAAAAAGCATATCAAGCTATTTGCTTGCAGAGCAGCGGCATACAGAACCATTCCAGTACTGAATCAAGCTTCTAAACTGATAAAAGCTATTTTCAGTCCTGAAATGGTCTGGGAGACTGTTCCAGAGAGTGGCAGCAGCAAAGCGAAAGCTTTTCTTACCGTAAGTGCTGGTTTTAACTTGAGGTAATTCTAATACATTATTATACCTGAAAGCATATTTATGAGATTTTAAAATGACAAGATCTTGTAGACAAACAGGAGCTAAACTATTTCGTAATTTAAAAGTTTCCACTGCCATTGTTCTTTGACGTCTGATATGCAGGGAGAGAATCTTAGCTAGTTCCAAAAGTTCCTCGTAGAGAACTGACAGTATCTTCATCACTTTGAAGCTAGCAAAGAGACGATAGAAGTAGTTCTAAGTAGAACGACAAACGTAATGGCTTCGACATTTTCAATTTTCAACTAGTCCTTCTTGGGCATCAACATTCCATCCATTCCAGCATACAACTGATATGTTACTTCAGAGCTTGTGGGAATGCCATGAATTCCTTGATTAAGCTATTTGATATATTCGTAAACTGCAAAATCAGAGTTATGTAGCTCAAACGGATTAGCATTGCCTTCGTTGAAGTAATTTGATTGCAGACATCATATGCTTGTTGATAAATACGCGATATGATCTGTCTCAGATGTAGGATTATCGTAGGGTTGGTGTAGTACCTTTATTCAATGCCTTGGCTTGCCCCGGATTGACTGCCAATGACACGACGGTTTGTGTTAAAACAGACTGGAACTGGTCATATACTCTTCCGGAGCATCTAAGTCAACTCTCGTTTTCTTGAAAGTTCATGTCAATGGCTAATTATTTGTTTTTGTTCTGTGTTTGTTGTTTTTGCTTTGTATTAGTGGTTTGTACTGTGAGATTTGATGGCAATTTCGTTCATTCGCTTATCTCAAATATTATATCAGAACCCAAGTAAACAAAGCTAATCAAAGCATTGGACTAATTAGCAGAATATTTTCACAAGAACATAAAACTATGTTCCTATCACTATATAAACGTCTAGTTCTACTAACTTTGGATTACTGAAGTACAGTATGGTCGGTAATAAACAAAAAGAAGCTAGATTAACAGAAAACGTCCAAAGAAGAGCGACAAGACTTTTTTCGGAAATACAACACTGAAAATATTTAAAATGTGGTGAAAGATTAATAGCCCTAGGAGTACATGTACTAACAATGCAATATAAAATTGCTCGAACTGACATCGTAGAAACATACAAATTTATCAAAGAAATTGACAAAATTGTGCAAATCGAGTCAGAAAAATTCCTAATTGGAAGTGAAACTAAAAGGGTCTTACACATTAAACACAAAAACTGTAGGGCAAATATGGAAAAAATACTGTTTTACCAAACAGCTTTGTACTCCTGGATTTAATTCCCGAACATAGTAGTTCAAATCGGTAGGTAAAATGTTGATTTAAAAATGGACAGTTGGTACCAGACTTCAATGGACAGGAAGTATGAATATTACAACATGAATCGAAATCTATTAGAAAGGAAACCAATTTAGACTTCAATAGACAGGAAGCGACTATAAGTAAGAGTACTTACTACTTCTTCTGAGACCATACTGGGAGGGTTCCCTGTGCTTGACCTACAAAGCAGACAAGCGCGTCCCCGGATGGTGGATATGTTAGTTCCCTTGGGGGGGGGGGAATCTGTCAAATCATACGGAAAGCCTGGCCGCGGACCGTAGTGGGTAATGTGTTTGGAGGGTGCCACGTTCCTTGCACGGTAAAGATCCCTTTTGTAGATTTTGAAGCCGCTACAAAAGGCTTAATTCTGCGCCCCTACCCAATACTCCATATACGTTTCCAGTGGCAGTCTGAAAATTGTGTTCCCTGTGACCCATCCCACCCCCTTTACCGTCGATTGTTTGTTAAGTTACTTGTTCTCGTTCTGAATAGTGACATTCTGTCAATGCTTGCACAGCGCATGAGTGGAAGAATAAAATATATTAAAACATTTTTTAAGATAAAAAGGAGACTTGTGATCAGTGTTGTATTGTTGACACATCTGACTTGAATGACTCCAGTGAATCATTTATGACAGTGTCCAGTGGCAGGCTGTTCCAGTTTCTTATTGTTCTAGGAAAGAAAGATTGTTGTCGGAGTTGCAGTCGTGTTTCATTTTGTTTTTTTCCTGTCAATATCTACAGAACCGCGATTCCTTTGGTACTATGTTTTGCATATCCCCTCGGTTTTCGGCCTAGGTACGTTTTGAGGTCTAGATGGGTTTCTGTAACTGTTTTGCTGTTTTAAAAATCACAACTATAATTTCACAGAATTATAAAGATTAAACACTGTGTTTTAGGAAATTATCAATGTGTAAACTCCGGCGACTCCCTCACAAACTTGACAAAAAGTCCTTCGGACTTTATTTAGTTTGTGAGTGAGTCGACGAGTTTACACATTGATAATTTCCTAAAACCCAGTGTTTAATCCTATAATAAACAAGTTTAAAAAATATGACTATAATTATAATAAACATAAAAATATGTATATATTATGACAACATATGTGACAAAGACAACTTATTAATAGTGAATTTTTTTTCCTCTGACTTTTTTTCTCATCAAAACTAAACTGTGACTTTTTTCGTGTCTTTCTTTTCGTTTAATGGTGTATTACTTACCCATTTGTCACCTACTCTTACAGGTGTTAATGTTGTGCCTTGGAACCCGTTAATGTTAGGAAGCTGTTTTTGTATGATAATTTGCGAAGTTATAACAATATCAGAGCACAACTCTTTATTTTCGAAAATTTTGTTTTTTTTTAAGAAATTGTTTACAACAACAAACCCATGTTAATCATCAATATCGATTTTTCTCTTTTTAACTGGTAAAGAATTATTATTCGCAAAATTCTTGGCTTTATTTCTTTAATTGGTAAATTAACAATTTCCTCGTCATTGTTGCCCTTCTCATCATCTACATTAATTATAGATTGTGTTTTATCTGTTGAATTTTTATAAGGCAAGGTCTTAAGTCACAAACAACTATATATCTAAAATTGTTGTTATCTAACTTAGACTTTGGTATGCTATTTATTCGACCGAAGTTAGGAGAAAGTGTAAAAAATGAAGTCAGGATAAAATTTTTCGTCTCAAGGGAACTCCGACTTATAAATTTATTGTTTATCGCTATACCACTCACTTATAGCTAAAACGATAAAAATTATCACTGTATAATTTTTTTTAGATAATATGTATATATTCAAAGTATCTGTATAATGTGGTTATTTTAGAATTTAATAATTTGAGTTTTGTACAAAAATTCATTACCATTTAATGTAATTCACTTTTAAGGTAAATGTGTCCTTACTGGTATTTATTTTACCTTGTACGCAGCCTAATTTTTATTTGATAACTTCTATTATTTGTCTTCCTTTCTATTATTATTATTATTTTAGTTATTATTATTATTGTTATATTTAAATCACTTAAGTTGTGTATGTAATTTTCTGTTTTTTATTTTTTATTATATATATATATAATTTTATTAAATTTTTTAAATTTAAAATTAAATTAATTTTTTTTTTTAATTTTTTATCAAATTTTTCTTTACATTTTTTTTTTGATTATTAATTTAATTTTATTTGTTTATATTATTTTTTTTTTTAATTATTTTTTTTAGATGACTTCCATCATTCTGTTATCAATTTATATAAGGGAAACTATCGTGTGAATGAATAATTATGACGGAATGAACTTTGATTCGTTTCTCTTGAAAATCCGCTATTGTTTGGTTCCAGTTGCCAGATCTCGCGAATCAACGCGAGGCATATATTTTTTATTATTGCACTTCCTGTTTTTCATTACAAGCAAACTGTTGAGTTCACAGGAATTCGCAAAAAAATATGCTGTGATTTTTATGAAAATATTGAAATGTAATTATTCTCTTATGGTAAGATGAACACACTAACTACGACAAATTGCTTCGATTTGTCTGTATTCTAAGAGCATCACATTTATTGTATGGTTGTTTATCAATTTAATTTTAACTGCCTGTGCTTATCAAGGGTTAAGTAGTTTTCGTCATTACACATGTCATAAAACAATATATGCATTATTTAGTTACACAGTGAAGAAGAAGCTACATTGGCAACTGGTAAAGAGTGAAGCAGTTACCGCCATTTAAATGACAGGTGCAGTTCTTGCCATGTAAATGACAGGAGTAATTCTTGCCATTTTGTGATTGTATCGTTATTTCTCATTTTAATCAATGGCAAAGGCTTTATTAAACTATACTTAAAGTCACTGTCTTTGTGGGGGGTTTTGTGTGACAGGTAAACACTGTTAACTGTGTTAGGTCAAGCTTATGCTCCTTATGTAGATTCCAAAAATGGTGGTTGTTTCATTTTGATATATATGGCAATTTTGACCTAAATTAGAGCAAGTAATTTTTGCATTTTCGAAACCTTAATGGGAAATTTAACTTACAAGAAAAATTGTCATTATAACAATAATGTTAAAAAGCAATATTTTTACTTTGTTCAGATATAAGACTTGTATCACCGTTTGTGGAGTTTACCTTGTAAATTTCCCAAGAGGCCTCAATTGTACAAAGAGAAGAATATCCCTATGTGCATCAAGGTCTAAAAGCTCTGCTCACAGAAAGTAATTATACTCCCCCGCAAACTTTTTTGGGGGTATAAAGGAATCACCATGTCTGTCTGTCCGTCTTTCCACATCCCTTGTAAGCGCAACTCCTCCAAAACCGCTTGATGGAATTTAATGAATCTTAGCATAAAGGAAGTACATTATATGTAGATGTGCATGAAGGATTTTTATTGTCCTCAGGTATCATTAAGGGGAGATAATTGGACTTGAAAGTGAAGCGGGGGTATTGCTTTGTGAGCGTGCTCACAGTCCACACTTGTTTTATATTACAATTTAAAAAACAAACGGCATAACAAAATATGTAGAATAGCAGGTTTCTTTCTTGGCTTTGTTCAGTCTGGTGCCAACCTTCCACATCATTATTACTGGGACCGTAAACTCTCCATGGGTCACAGTGACAGGGAATTTTTTTAGGATTTTGAGGGCTTTAGTCACTTTAGCGGATGAGCCGTATAAGCATCTGCTCAGAAGCATGCATTCATTGGGTATCAGGTCATTTCGGTACACGGTCACTTCGGTACTGACATAATTAGTCACTTCGGTACTCGGTACTGGTCACTTCGGTACTCGGTACTGGACACTTCGGTACATGTTTAATTTTCGGTACTTTGAAGTACGTGTTTATATGTTATATCAAGAAAACAAGAAAATGAGTTGCGTATACAGACGAATTAATAACTAATTATGTTTTGATACGAATGTTTAACAGTTTCACTATTTATAATCAACTATTAATGGCATTTATTTAATTATCATTATGTTTAATGATTGGTTTCGTTTGTAAGATCATCAAAGTTAATTAACAAAACTAATTTCTTTTAATCATAAATCTCTTTTGTCACGACTACAAGTTCTTCGATTAGGTATCCCGAAGGCCGGGCTTCGACAAACCCACTATAGTGGAGTCCATGGACTACTAACAACCGTTCGACGGGGTGCAGGTCAAAACGCCCCATTGTCAATAAATTGTATACGAACAGTGAATTCTTTGTTGTCAAGAAGCCAATAAAATATAGAAGAAATAACTACACACATGTTTATATATGTCAATTTATTTAAAAAACATTTATCATCTTACACATGACAATATACAAATATAAATATACAAACTAAGACAATATTATGAAAAATTCAAACAATATAATTCACAAATCTTCTCTGTACCGAAGTGACCAACACCTAGTACCGAATTGTCCGGTACCGAGTACCGAAGTGTCCATGTCAGTACCAAGGTGTCCTTGTACCGATGTGACCAGGTACCGAAGTGACTAGCATTCATTCATTGTACTGGTGAAATATCATAGTAAAAAAAACTGTATTCTTTCAATTGCAGTATAAATTGTTTTAAAAAATGACTATAACAAAATGTTTATAAATTTTCAAAGGATTTTAATTTTAAAACTTATTTAAAAAGTGTTTGTATATCAATCGGTAACAATTTTTCATTAAGGGCCGTTGTACTCTTCGTTTTCTAAGTGGTAGCCAACGGTATTTAGCCGTATCTTGGATGTACACAAATGGCGCCTAATCCATTTGAAACCAGCAAAACATACGAAAAATGAGTGAAATACGCAAAATCTTTGCAATTTTTATTTGCATTACATATTTTATCAAAAGGTGGAAGTCTGTGCACATCAGTACGATCTACGACACTTTTGTTTGCGTATATTGACCAGGAGCACCACTTATTCGTGTTAATCGGATTGCCTGTAAAAACACCTGCTGTTTAAAACTATCGAGGTGACATAATTAAATTTCCTGTTAATTGGCTTCGGGGTCATAAATATGTCGTTTTACAATTGGTAGAATGAATTTGTAACGAAAAATTTTAGTACTTGTTGGAAATCAGGCGACGAAATTGATTGAAAGATCTATCGTCAATTTTCAAATGATTTCGTCAATGACGAAAGTGGCGAGCGCTAAAAAATTCCCTGCAGTGATACTTTTAGAATTTTTTATGGCGAGTCCTGGATCATGACTTTTGAAAGTGGTGAGTCCCAAAAAATTTTCACGAGTCCCACATATCGCAGATGAGTCCAGCTAAGTGCTTGCATACAACCGTTTTCTTTGATGACCGACCCATTAAATGTCTTTTTATAAAAAGATATAATGTGGCTTGCAGAATGTTTATCCAATGCTATTTCATATTAGTAGTAGCTGAGTTTGGAAGCCTTTTGGAGTATGATTGATGTGCACTCATTACTTGAAACATGCTGATGTTTGCCCATTAAAGAGAGACTTTTGTCTTACCTTGATACAGATGCTGACATTAATATTTCTTGTAAGCAACTCATTACTCATCCACCCCCCCCCCCCCCTCTTTTCAGATCCTTGTCTGTAGCAGATTATCTTATTGATATAAACAAAAAGTTTATAAGATAACTAATTAATGTTCATATTGTTGAAGATATCTTTGTACCGGTAAAGAATTCTTACTTTAAAAAAACGTAATGAGTTCAACTGCAATGCAAGGTTCCGAACATGTATTAAAATTTGAAACGAGTGTATTATCAAGGCTTAATTTTAACCATAAAGAGTGTCCATCAACACTGCACGTTTATTGTTAAATAAACATCTTAATTAAAGCAAATTTGCCGCCAGAGTGATTGCTACCTGCTGAGAATCAGACGACAGGTGAATATCGATCGCCATTTGTAAGGGTATGTAATCACGCAGCAGAGACGGAATTGACATGACCGAAATTCGTACGCGTCTGACAACTGACACACACGCGTACTGGGACACGTTAGATGTTGAAAAGGCGCGTCCAGAACTGAAAAGACACGTACAATACGCATCTTGACGCGTTGCGAGGATCCCTGGGGTCAGTTGACCATTCGCCAGCTAAGGACACCATAGTAGATTGCTGAGGAGATCTAGATAACTCTAATTAGAAGTGTTAAACTAAAATTATTAGAATACTACAGGAAAAAATGCTTAAAACCTTCATACTAGTAGCTTAATTCTTGCTCATTTAACTAATCCATTTTTATTACATGTTTGTTGCACTGCGTTAATAAACATTCCAGGTGTTATCACATAATGGATAATTGTTTACGTTTTTAATGAGGGGCACATACAGATAAGCTAGATTAACTCCTCTCTTATCATACAGTTTAAGATAACAATCAATACTTGACACTTTCAATGTTCATTTGTATTGTACATGTTGTATTTATGTATTATATTTTAATTATTTCTTTGAAATCAGACTAGACAAAGAAAAGATTTTATACTAGTATATCATTTGGTTCAATCATTTCAGGTGTGACAATATATTAGTATTAATAAACTGCACATCAGGTTATAACCAATAATGTAATAAAGATTTGTGACATTGCACATTAATTTGGTGGAAGTGAGGTTTTATTATTAGTTTTAACTACAGTGTAAGGTGTTTGATATATCATTTGAAATGTATGAATATATATATATTGTACATTGGAATACCACTGAGAGTAAGCAAAAACTATTTGATGGTATTAAAATCAAAATGTAATTCTAACTGTGTTGAACCTTCTGATGCTTCAGAAATCTGGATATAGTTTAATACTGTATGGTTGTCACAATACTTAGCTGATTGTATATATGTACCGGTATGTTTATTTATATAAACAACAGCTACATGCCTGGTTATAGTGGAACTAAATCTAATACACAGGTAAATTGGGTAATACATGAGACTCTATAATTTTCAATACAATAAATGGTATTGAATAATTTTTCTGCTTTCTGCTTACTTAATTGTTTCCTTTTAATCCATTTGCAATCTTTTTTCTTCTTTTACATTCAATACCCCAGTAATAAAATCAAACCTCTTTGATGAATTTTACACTTGCTTTAATTAATCCCCAATAAACAATTTTTTCTGATAGTTTATTAGGTTATTATTATTCTGTTCCTTTTATGTGACCAGGTAAATTAACCACAGGTGTTGTGTACAAATGTCTGCAGCCAAGTACATGTAGACTACATTCTGTCCCTTTTATGTGATCTGGTACATTAACCACAGGTGTTCTGTACAAATATCTGCACCCAAGTACATGTAGACTACATTCTGTCGCTTTTATTTGACCAGGTAAATTAACCACAGGTGTTCTGTACAGATCTCTGTGATCAGGTAAATTAACCCAAGTATTCTGTACAGATGTCTGCAGTCAAGTACATGTAGACTACTTTTTGTCTCGCCTGCGACTTCTGTCGATGGAGGTGAGACATATGTATGGGAATCCAGCCGCGGCATAAACACTTGGACATCTTGCTTCATATATTTGTAAGCACAAGCCCTAGGTTCATCTTATTTGGTCCAGTGGTAGCTTATGATGAGTACTTGCCAGTCAGTCACATGTCACCGGACCATGACCTCAATTTCACGGTCCAGCAACTACACTGAAGTTTTTGGGTTACGGCAGTTCTGCTGTAACTACAAATGGTAGATGACAATATTTGGTATATAGGTTGCTGATGACTAGTACATGACTGTCTGGTAGGTGCCACCTGACCTTGAACTCAATTTCACGGTCCAACGACTACGTTTTTTGGGTTAAGACAGTTCCTCTGTAACCACGCATGGTAGGATGACAATATTTGGTATATAGGTTGCTGATGACTGTCTGGTAGGTGTCACCTGACCTTGACCTCAATATCATGGTCCAGCAACTACGTTAAAGTTTTTGGGTTACGGCTGTTCCTTTGTAACCACGCTTGATAGGATGACAATATTTAGTATATAGGTTGCTGATGACTAGTACATGACTGTCTGGTAGGTGTCACCTTACCTTGACCTCAATTTCATGGTCCAGCGATTGCCTGCATTAAAGTTTTGGGTTACTGCAGTTTCTCTGTAACTATGCATAGTAGTTTGACAATATTTAGTATTTAGGTTGCTGATGAATAGTACATGACTGTCTGGTAGTTGTCACCTGACATTGACCTCAATTTCATGGTCCAGCGACTACGTTAAAGTTTTAGTATTAGGACAGTTGCTCTGTAACTATGCATGGTATGGTGACAATATTTGGTATACAGACTGCTGCTGGTAATTAATGCTATTTACATAATTCTTATGACAAAATATATTTTCGTTACTAATGTGGAATGTAGGCGAGATGTTTTTCTGTGTCCACACTTGTTGTCCCTTTTATGTGACCAGGTAAATTAACCACAGAAAATGTATGTGTTCGGTACAGATGCCGCCAAGTAATCTACATTTGTATATTATGTCACCAGGTCAATTAACCACAGGTGTTTCTGTACATGTCTCTGCAGCCAAGTATAGTATATATTAGACATTTAGTCTGCAGCTGTCCTAGTACAAGAGATTAATTGACCTTATCAAGTTCATAAAATGTATAATTGTTTGAATATTTTTTTTTTAATTGGCAAAATAAAAATTAAACTTAAAACAAATTTATCTAAAACATATTTGTCTTAAGTTTTGACACAAGTGATTGATTGATTGGTTGTTTGCTTTACGTTCAGAGAGCAATATTTCAGCTATATTCAGGACAGGAACAAGTTTACAAACAATACATCAACTGAAAAATGGGTGGGATGGGACACAGGGAACAAAATTTGGACTAAAACTGGAAAAGTAAGGAGTATTGGGTAGGGTCAGAGACTTTAGCCTTTTGTAGCAGCTACAATGAGTCTCCTCTTTTTTGAAATCTACAAAAGGGATCTCAGGGGCTGCTCTGGCTTCTAAAAAGCTGGCGCCAAAAAAATCGCCAACTGCAATTTTCTGTCGCCAGTTTTGTAAAAGTGTCGCCATATTAAAAATCTCTAGATCACTATATGACATGGCGAAATTGTTTAACATTTATATTTAGGGAGGTCGTCTATGCGTTTATCGTAACGTTATTAATTTTCTCGCGATGGCGAATTTTCGCAATTTACCCCAACTTCAAATAGCTCGAAATTATTTTAAATCTTGTTGTTTGAATAAAAAAAACATGTATGAGAAGATAAGATCTTCATCTGTCTAATTATATCGATTTTATGACGATGGGAACGACTGAGTGCTGTATTTATGTCTTTGAAGTGGAGACGTTTAGCGAAAAAATGGCCGCCTCGATTTTTATGTGTCAACAAACATACCGATTTCAAAATTAATTCCGCAAGCTGTTACTGGGCCGATTTTTATCATTTATGGCTTAAAATTTAGCAAAAGTCTTCTAGTTTTTAGATCCACTTGTGAGAAATGCCCATCTGCCGAGTTTCGATGTAGAAATATTAAAAAATTGAAAAACATTTGCCGAAAAATACGTTTCAGCCTTTCCGTAAGGTTCTCACAATCGGATTTTGATAATTTAATCCTTTCTCTTTCCACAAATAACATTGGTTTCACAAAATTAACAATAGCTGCTTGCGGAATTGATTGGATATTTGGGTGGTATCGGCGTGGTTTTGACCAGAAATGGAGGCGGGAAGGGTTATCGTTCTTGATCGCCGTAACCTTCTCATCCGCCATTACTTTCGCAAGTGTATTACGTTCTCCTCGTCAAATTGATTTTACTGACGTTTACCTTCATGTATTGACGAACAAACTGACTTACAACGATGGAACTCGGCCATGGAGGCCAATCACTACCGGTAAGTTGCATATTAACCTTTTAAAGTCGGTGCACACAATCTTGTATTCTTAGGGTCAAACTAGGTTGACCCCGAAATTAAAAAATATATATACAAATATCTGGACGTTTTATATACACATAAAATATGTTTATTTTGCACCTTTTTTGTAAAAGACATTTATGTTCTTCCACGATTTATTTATTTTATTAACGAGTGAGTTTAACAATACTCATGAATATTAATTAGGTAAATTCTCCCAACCGGACAACAAGACAAACCAATCAGATATTTGTATGACGCAATTAAATTCATTTGGAATTACTCTGGTCTTATTGATTCTCTGTATTGTGTTCTTTCGAGGTACTCGTGTGTTTTCATTATTTACACGTTGAACTTCGATTCAACATTGCTAAAGAATATTTTTCAGTTTTCTTCTTTTTTTAGGGATTTATTTGGAAAATGTAAAAAGGAGAGTAAAGTTATATAAAAAATTCAAATTAATGTATAATTAAGCAAAATTAAAATCTTGAAATAATGTAACAAACAACATTAAGTTTACATTTTCCCAACTTTTTAACAAAAATTTTGATAAAATTAATACTGCAGTGACACCATCAAAACAATTCCTATATGAATGGATATAAAATGTAGAACACATATTTTAACGGAACTATTTTTAACATACATTTTAATTATATAATAATTATATTAGTTTTAATTGTATCAGTTTCATGTAACTAAAACCCATTGTTCATGTTATTTTGGAATTTATTACATATAATAAATAATAACTTTGATAATGTTTAATCAACATTTTACATTATCATTTTATTGTCTATGATTTTTTCAAATATATGTTCTTTTTAAGTAAGTACACTATGCTTTAAAGAGACTTTTTAAATATACTTCTACCATACTGTACTGGAACATCCTTTTTTACTTTCTTGTTGAAAACATGATGAAAAAAACCAAATGTATTAAAGCACATACACGTCTTAATTAATGGCAACGACTTCACTTAATCCTAGAGGTGTATGTTCAGTTTACAGTAAATATTGCTAGCAACTAGCTTCTTTCTGCATAAACTGTTAAAAGTCCTTCCATGTTGTTTATAGCAACTTAGTCTCATAGTACTGCAGTACATGTATGTGATATTTGTCGTAACCAATGATCTGTTGGTCAGTACCAGTCATTTTGAAAAAAAAGGAAAAAATAAGACTTTCTTAAAATCAAATTTACTTGGTAGAGGGCTGATTTTCAAGAATGAAGTTATTTTTATTGTCTTTATTAAGTAAATATTTTACATTTTATATAAAGGGTACATCTTTGTCATCAAAATGATACCACACACATGAACATTTGATCTCTATCCTTAAGCCAACTTTTAAAATCAATGAACTTTCAGGATTTCTTTTTGAATTTTAAAAACATAGAAAAAACTTTTTTTTTAAAGATATTTTAGCAGTTATTAGAAATGTTAGAAAAAAACAAGTTTTTTGTTTTAAAATTGTGTATTTGTGCAATTTAAGCAATGTTTTATTGCTCAATAAAATATTTTTAAGGATAATGGGCAAATAATTTGAGTTTTTTTTAACTTTAAATAATTGGTGGAGGGCTGATAAACAGGAGTGCAGGTCTTACCAGTGACTTGATAAAGTAAGTATTGTATGTTTCTTTGATAGGCTACAGCTCAGTAATAAAAATGATACCAAAAACTTGAACATACCACTTTCCATTATTCTTTGACAGGTAAAATGATGGAATTTTCAGGATTTTTCACGATTTTTGAAAAAGTTCTAAAAAAACAAATTTTGCACAGATCTTTCACTAATTATTTGACAGACTGATGCAAGAAAATAATTTTTGTATACACATAATTAATATATATAATTTTAACAACAGTTTTATAAGAAAAATATGAGGTAAAGCCCTACCATTCACCTTTTTTCTCTAATGGCACCCCATGAATTATTATATATTAACATGCACATAAATAAAAATATTTTTCATAAAAAATTTTTATTCATAAAATGACAAGTATATCTGTTAAACAAATAGTTTTTCTGTAATAATCAATCATTAAAAAAATTTTAGAATTTTTTTTCCAATTTTTATAAACAAAAATGTGATTTTTTTTCAAAAATTTGACGCTATTAATTTGAAGAGTTAAATAATGAAAATTAATTAAATATAATTTTAAAAATAATGATTTTATATTGATTATTAGTAGTATTTCCTATAAAATGGACTTATTTTAGCCAGCATACAAGTTTTCAGTCTGTCTGGTTCAACCCTTTGTGAGAGTTTTGCTCTAGAACATGCTAGTCCAGACATGGCGGTTGTTGACACACAACTGAAAAAAACTAAGTCCAAAGTCATTTTTCACAGTTTTCGGCAGCTCATAATTTTCATTCAATATGACTTACATGCACAAGTTACCACTCATTTGAAAGCTAAAATAGAGCACAACAGAAATAAATAAATTAACAATATTTCTTTTGTAATGCAACAAAAAAATTTGACTCCAAATATTGACAAAATTTGGTACTTAAGGCAAAAATCGGAAAATGGTCATTTTTCAGCCCCTTAAAATGGTCATAACTTTTGAACCGCTCAACCGATTTCCAAAATTTTTTCAGCTAAATTCCTCATTTTTTAAGGTCTTTAAAGTTAACAAAACAAGACAAATATTCCATGATGTTCATTTTTTGACTGACCTCCCTATTATATTGGTGACACATTCTGTAACGTCGGACGAAATCCAAGTTTGCCGGACTCTTAATTCAATTTTTCAAAAGTTTGGTACACTAAATGCATATTTTAATCATGAAAAGATGTGTGAGTGATTTCTTGTTGGCAGAAAACCAAAATTTTACAGTAATTTATTAGAAACATCTATTCCCGTGAATGAACATAAAACCGGAAATACTGAAAATGGAACTACGCATGTGTACGAGTTTTCTAATTACGAAATTAAGACGGACATCCGGTCCGGAAATCACTCAACAACGACGTCAGTTTTCATACCTGTATTTTATTAATTACATTATAAAAAAAAATTACTACAAAAATATGTTTGTTCTGTTATTTTTATAAATTATTTAACTAACAGCATCAATTGTTTTATTACTCGTCTACTCAAATGTGATGCAGGTAAACCTGCTTTTCATCAGACAACTTTGTTGATTCATTTATTGCCGATTTCCGTTTAATAACTCCAAATAACACACATGTCACTGGATACCACACAATACAACTGTATTTACGACCATAGAAGCCGACAAAGGATCTTTAATGATGCAATTGCCAATTACCGATAAATTTAAAACGTGCATGCATCGTTTAACACTATAAAACCTTGGCGCCAAAAAAATCGCCAGACGCAATATTTTGTCGCCAAATGAAAAAAAAAATCGCAATTGGCGACATTGGCGAAGCCCAGCGCGGCCCCTGGATCTTTATCGTGCAAGGAGCTTGGCACTCTCCAAACATGTTACCCACTATGGTCTGCCGCCAGGCTTTCCGTATTATGACCTGACAACCTCCAACAAGAGGGTCTCCCCTATCCACCACCGGAGGACGCACTGTACTGCTCTGTGGGTCAAGCACTGGGGGCCGTCCCAGTTGACACAAGTGTGTCTCATTGTAAATGTAATACAATTGAGTGCCTCTAGTTCGCTCAGATACCCATATGGCTGCAAGTTGTACAATTTACAGGTAATTTATTACCTTAAACAATAGGTGTCAGAGTGTAGTGTTTACTGTTGTAGTTAAAAAAAGGTTTTTTATGTGACTTTACAGGGAAAAGGAAAATTGCAAAGCAAGGAAATAATGCAGTATTCAGTAATATATTGATCTGTATTCCTAAAATATAAACTGTCCTTTATTCTTTAAAATGTAGTCAAATAAATCTTTCCTTTATTATATGTTTCAACTTCCTTCCTACATGATCAATTTATTAAATACGCCTTCAGTAGTTACTTGGTCACTGTAGGAAGTATAAGATATAGACCTTTACTTAGAACCATGACCATACAAAGAGAACATGGTAAATAAAAAGTCCCTGAAAGTTGTAAAAAATTTGAAAGAGAATTTACAGTGATTTTAAAAAATAGAAAAAATACCTTACATGTACATGATAACAAACAAAACCCAATGCGGAAATCACATTGTGTTGTGAAAGCTACATTAGGATACAAGGATACTTATGAATGCTTCAGCCTAAATAACAGTTCGACACTACTATTAAGACTGGTTCTCAGCATTTGCAAGATTACGCATTTCTTCCATTCAAAAAGCGAGACGAGAATTGATGGATGTGAACCGGTCTACCTACAGTCTACCCTACTATTTTAGTTAGGATTTTCATTAAAATTGTTAGCTTAATAAAAATGCTTCAAGGTTCACCACAGAAAAAAATTCAAGAGTGGAGGAACCGTACTCGTCAGACATGTCAATTCCCTAATACCATCTGCATGCAAAAAATAAATTTCACCATATGTTTTTAATCTTTTTTTATCCAGCATCCTTAGACAGTCAGGGGTAATACTTTTACAAGTGTATTGTTTTAACCCAGAGAGGTGAAGATTATTGACTTAAAAGAGTCATATTTTTAAACTTATGTATGTCATTAGTTTTTACTGTATTAAGTAAAAAAATAAAGATCTTGGAGTTGTCCCCCTTAAACTATTATTTCATTTTTTTTACTTGTGTGAGTAATTTTTTTTTCTTTAGTAGTTACAAACTTATCCTGAATTTTATCAATTAAATAAATGAGATTATCTCCCTTAAATCCAACTAATATATGTTTCATTGTTTTTAAAATTGAAAAAGAACACCAACAAATGTATCCAACATGTTTATTCTTTTCATTAATATACAAGACTAAAAACCTATACTGAGCACAACAGTTTGTAGCAATAGCAATTGAATTTTCCTCTAATAATAATAAAAATATCATTAATGGGTATTAATATTTAATCTGTGTAAATGAATCAAACAACATCGATAGAGCACTAAAACTATAGTTATCTAGCAACGGATTTCTCAGTTTTATTATGCGAATAATGATATAAAATGCAAAACAGCTTATTCTCTAGATATAGCTAAGAAACGGAACACAATTAATACTGGTAACATTTAATAACATCATGAAAAAAACTTTAATGCTCTCATTAATGAATTTTCCTGGTTCAGTACTTGTAACATTTTTACAAATATAAAAAAAAAATATTTGGTTTAATCTGTAGGTAACATTTTAAGTTGAATATTTTACCCCTCTTCTGAAATGTATATCGCTTTGTATCATGTTATCTAAAAATATAAATCATTGCAAATGACAAATGAATACTCAACCTATGGCATTCTCATATTTTTGTTAAATCTTCATTTTGCTATTCTATATAGTATATAACACTTTAGTCTTTTTGTACTCTAACAAGTAAGAAATGTTAACCCATTTACAATATAATTTTATTATATTTTGTTATTCATCTCCCTAATCTACAATGGTAAATGTTCCACATATATTATTGAATAAATTAATTTCTTTCCATATTTGTGAATAGATTAAGAGCTTACAAAACTTGCCCTACACCTTATCATAGTCTTATCTTTGGTTGATAAAATACATTATTATACTTCATGCAAAAATGCTGTCTTTTTATTGGATAGTAACCATGTCTTAATTTCTACTGATTCCGACTTTATCCCCGCCCATTATAGCAACGGGTGTTAATTTCTCGTGCTTTCCACTCAACGGGTGATATAAAAAATTAACACCCGCTCCGACCGGAGATTGCCGAACCGGATAATTATCACCCGCTCCAGCCGAAGTTTACGAGTGATATAAAAAAAAATTATCACCCGCTAAGAACGAAAATTGTCAACCTGGAAAATGATCAGCCACATGAAAAACTAGCTGGAAAAACAAATAGCAAACAAACAAGCATTTTCCATTAAAAATATAATTCAGTACAATATCTATTTGGTAGTTCACGTTTCTTCTTTAGATAATAGGCATTCAGTATAATAAAAATCATACTGCCTTTGAACTCAGGTGTTAGGTTAGATTATCACATGAAGAAAAATATAATCACCCTCGACTTCGTCTCTGGTGATAATTTTTTCTTCATGTGATAATCTACCCTAACACCCTCGTTCAAAGGCAGTATGATTATAATTTTGTGTTTCCTTGCTGTGTAATTTGAGATTGGATATGGGTTATTATCTTTTACATGGTGAAAACCCTCTATCCTTGACACTTTGAATATTTTCTACAGAAGTACTAGTATTTAATTTCTATGTCCATAATAATTGTTTTTTTAAAAGAAAATTTCAGTACTTCCTTAAAAAAAGTGCATCCAGATACATCCAATTATATGTCTCTGGTGCAGCTGTGATTGGATTACTGAAATTAACATAACAGAAGCTGTTGTTATTATTTTGTGACTGAATTGATCTCAGTTTCATAAAAACGTGCATTAAAATGTCACAAATTCAATGAAATATTCACATGTGATATTATAAGGTAGTTCTTGTTTATATCGGTTTAAATTACAAATAATTTTTTGAAGTCTAAAATATTATTTTCAAGCAGCTTGCTTTGAAAATAATATTTTAGACTTCAAAAAAATTATTTTTAATTTAACTTAGCGTTACAGGTTTTATATGGCATATTTGAGACCTAATTATGAATATCACCATGTGAAGAAGGGTTTTTCGAGCTAGTTCCCTGTTACTGCCGGCTATAGAAAAGAAACAGTAACTCACTTTGTTATTGTTACCTATTACTTTTCAAATGGCATCCGAAATAAATTTTGACTAACTGACAGACGTAGGCACATATTATTATAATTATTGCACCTTGCAGGTCTTTGTTGCGCTTTTTGGATGCATTTAGGTATTTTAATTGTCCCATTACGAAGCCTAACACAGAAATTCACCAATGGCATGGCCCAAAATGATCCCTGGATACACATCTGTATCTAGTGTTAACTGTATATAAGTACTTGTTCATGTAACTAAGTAAGATAACATTCTAATATAGTTGTAAAATGTTTTTCTAAACAAAATGACAATTAGAATTGCAGGTCGTACATGTAAAATGTATTATTACATGTTCGAGTACCTCGCAGGTTGGAGTCTAACTGCATGTGGGCAGGGTGTACCGAGTCCAAGCTTAGTTGACCGGCAGGCATACCAGTTTTATGACCTAAGGTCTGGGATTTTCACGGGGTATTCCAGCTTTTCCTCAATAAAAACTGGATGCCATGATATAGCTGAAAAATTGCTGAAATTAATGCCACATTCAACATCATTCAAACAAGCTAGTGCCTATCACATTTGTATGAATCTGTCCCAGTCAAAAAAAGTCATCACAACAAGAATCTGTTTTTGATTTTGATACAATGTATTCACTTCCAGACTGTAGTCCAGTATTACTATTATTTTTACCATACATTATATTTTGTAGGTACATATACATTTACATGGAAATGGTTAGAGACATAGGTGTTGGTTAAAAATGGAACAAAGAAAGCAGAAATCACAAACTCTGCCACCAGGTGTGTCACCAGGAAAAGTTTTACCAACAGCAAATGGAGGTCTCTTCAGAAGACTTAAAAGAAGGTTTCGACTTAAAAGTAAGGGTTATGAATTTGGAATTCCCGAGGATGAAAGTGTTCAAGGAGTATCATTTAGACGTCGAAGTGACGAGTGTTCTTCAAAATTGGAGAAGGACAAGCAAAACGAGCTTCCTAGGACACAATCAAATAGACGCGCAGAGAAACCTATTATAACGGTGATCTATCAGGGTAATAACAAAACAACTGTCCCATGCATGAATGGTAATGGGATATTTGAATTTGATAAATCAATGGATAGAAGTTTTGAAGAAGCAACTGTTGGGGTTGAAAATAATTTCCTTGTCACAGATGACCAAGTAATCGACCTTGATCATGAACATGCAGTTGAGGAAAACAATATTTTTATTGAACCAGACCCTGGTTATGAAACTCTTGAAGAAGTCAGAAGGAAAATGAAACTTAATCAGGTCGATAAAACGGACATTATTTCGGATCAAAGTAAATATTTTGGAGATATTTCAGAAAGAGACAGTGGGGTACTTATAGGCTATCATCGCAGAACACAGTCCTGCGGGACAGCAGAAAGTTGCACCAGATCACCTGATATATTAGCTCTTGATAACAGAGACAGTGGAATAGGTATTCCAAGGCCTGATGTTAGTCCTGATGTCTTGCTAGGTTGTTCTAGTGATACAAACCTTGGAATTTACTCTCATAGACATGATAGACCATATACTGTGTGTGGGAATTCCCCAAATTTATCACGAATAGGGAGTTGTCCAATCAAAAATGGAAGTGTAAATCTTCAAGACTTTAAGGGAAAGACTAATGAAGATCAGCAAGGTTTTTGTAATTCAGATACTTGTTTATGTCAGTACAGTGAAAATGGGGATCTTTATGCAAATCCAAAAATATTATTCAGAAAACGATCTCAGAAAAAACAAGATACAGAATTGTCTTTAAACAAACTAACTGAAAATACAAATGATTCTCATGTTGAAATAAATTTGTCTCCAAATGCTGAAGGACCTCCTCTTCCTGCTCGAAAATATAGCATGTATGATGACTTAAAAACTCCAGATTCTGCAAAAACTGACAATGAAACATTTCTTAATCAAGAAAATGTTTTAATACATAAAGCAGAAAACTGTACAGAAACAAACATTAAAGAGTCAGATCTCCATAAACATTTTAACCATGATAGAACTGTCATAAAATCAAAAGAGATAATTGATACAGACAAGGAAATAGCAAATATGCTTATTTCTTCTAAAGAGACAGAAATAAAGGGTGATGGAATAATCAGTAAAAGTTCGATATGTGTTGACAATCAAAATGCATGCTTAGGGGAACATGTGTCTATTCCTGAATGTGAAAGTTGTAGTGAACATGCCGATTCAAAATATGAAAGTGATATCACATCTAATGTATCCGATACTTGTGGCAGTTTGTCCATTTCAATGAGTTCAAATGATACTGTAAAATGTATAGTTCTTGATTCCCCAACATCAACAGAAGGGGAGAGCATTCCAGAGGACTTAGAAATTCTACATATATCTGAAGATGATGAAGGTTTTAAAGATGTCGAAAGAGCTAAATTAGCTGAAAAATATTCATCTGTAATGAATATGGGAAAGAACTCGACTGATTTGACTGAACCTGGAGAATATTCGAAAAACTTGTGTGCATCCACAATACAGCATATCAAAGAGAACAACTTTAGCCTACAAGAAAATACAAACTTATTAGGCAATTTAAGCAGGGAGGAATACCCTTCTGGTGAGCATGTTTTATTAGGCTGGATTTCAGAAGGTTTAGAGAATACAAGTGTTGAGTATGTGACCGACTCAAAACAGTATCAGTCTGGTGTAAAAGACATGAGTATAAATAGTGATGAAGACGCAGATAATTCTACATGTAAAACAGAAATAAATAGTTGTCAAGGGTCTATAGGTTTGTTAGGCCAAAAAGAACTTTATGACAATAAGAGAAATTCTAAGTTACAAAATTGTCCATTAAAATCTTTTTATTTAGAGGAGATATCTCAAAAGGAAAAAAATGATTTTAGTCAAAATCTTGAACAAAGTTCTATCAATGAAATCTTAGAAGGTGCCACTGGACAAACTAATTCTTCAGGAGCCAGACAGAATGTCACTCTGGACCTTACAGGAAACTATGATAGTTGTGAAATGGGAATGTCTAAAAACAATATTCTGCCAACTCCTGAAACATCACAAACTCAATATTTTAGTGACTCAAGGTTTGAATATAGGGCATTAGGTAACCACCACAGGAAAAGTTCAACTATGGACTCATTTAGCTCATTTGCAGAAAGTGATGACAACTCCAGCATCCGCTCAACTGAAATTCTGAGTGATATTCATGTTATGTCATATGAGGATGATGCAGACGCTATACTGGAAAGTCTTGTTAGTAGGAGGAATTCATTCGCTGATGATTTAGACAATGACTCTTATGGTACATGTAATAGTGAAGCCGCAGGACAAGAAATTCATTCATCAAGTCCTAATGTCCAAAATCAAATTTCACATTTGAAAAGACTTCCGGACTTTTATTATGATGATACAGAACCTATTCACATGTCATTATCAGAACTAGGATTAAAGGAGTTATCACCTAGAGTAGGAGTAGTATCATCGATGGGACCCCATAGAGAAGGAGGAGTACCGTCGATTGGACCACATAGAGGAGGAGTAGTGCAATCTGTGGGACCCCATAGAGGAGAAGAACAATCTGTTGACAGAGAAGAATGTTCAGGTCAAACTGTTCCAGTACCTGCCAAACAGAGGTTGGTGGACATAGATAACAGACCGCCAGCAATTGTACCCAGATTGAACAAAGAAACAGGTAACTCACTCCATTTTTTGGTTAAAAATTACATGTACATGTACAAAGGTTACTGGACATGTACATGTACATACACGTATGTTGTACATGTACAGACAGTATACACTGTGTATGAATTCATGTTGACCCTTGACAGGTTCTTAAATATTCTGATAATACAAAGAAGTAATTCATCCAGTAGTCCTGACAATAAACATGATAAAAGCCTATAGTTGCTGCCCTGCACTAGATTCCATAGTGTGACATTCTACTGGTACATTATGCATTCATTTACATTGTACCTGTAAGATAAAGAAGCAGAATAATATTAGAGAATGAAAGCAATATAACACCCAGAAACCATTGGTGATTAAGAATAAATATTCCTGATCAAATTAGGATTTCTTTACTAAATACTTCAGAAACGCAAACAGCAGACATACATATATGTACTAATATTAAAAATTAAAATTCCTATATAAACACACGTGTACCCAAGATCTTCTTCTGTAGTTTGCAAAATTGTTTGTTAAATCTTGTTTAGAATTGATAAAATGTAATGCTCATGACATGCATTAATTAATATATAAAGATTGGACTGTGAGTGTGGGTGAATTATAATGCTAAATATTATACTTTGAAGATTTATTTTTCAATGATTTCTTTGTAAGCATAAACGGTCCATATACTAGTAATCGTATATAGACCGGCCGGATTATATGGACCAGTCCATATAATCATGATAATGTATATGGACCGGCTTTGGATAAAATATATATTGGATTTACACATCTGTTGGAAAAACACAAATAACCAAATATGTGAATAGTAATCTCATTGAAGATTATTTACGACAAGTAACTGATATGAAAAATGAGTTTTCAGAACAAAAATAGCCTAAAATGATCAGTCGTGTTAATACATGTTGTGCATATGGAGCAAATAAGTGAGTGTAGAAATTACAAAAGGACAAGTATAATATAACAAATAGTTCATGACACTTCGGGTCATATGGACCGGTTGGTGGCCCAAAAAAAAATATGGACCTCAGCTGCGCATCGGTCCATATAAATTTTTGGGGCCACCAACAGGTCCATATACCGCCATATGGCCCTCAGTGTCATGAACTATTTGTTAAATATTGATTGGTTCTGATTTGTTTTTTTTGCATACATGCATACAACTATACATGTATGACAACAAACTTGTGCTGTGGCAACATATAAGGTTCTCAGTTTAAAACACAAGAAAGTTCGATTACATGTAATTAAATACATATTCATAATTTTCTTGCATGAGAAAGTTCAACTATATTGTATGTTCAAGTAATTTATTAAATTTTCTTAAAATCACATGGGGCCTCGGTGGCCGATTGGTTAAGGTAGTTCGTCTACTATTAATCATGTGGTCTCTCAACACTAAGATTGCGGGTTCAATTCTCACTGCAGGCAGGGTGTACTCGACTTAATTGACAAGGATTGCCAGTTTTCCGACTGCAGGTCCTGGGTTTTCTATTGGTACTCCGACTTCCTCTCCCAATAAAAACTGGACCCCATGATATACTAGTAGCTGAAAAATTGCTGAAAGTGGTGTTAAACACCATCAAACAAACAAACCTAAAATTAAATGTTGGAATCCTTGACATGTTTATAGTGAAAATAAGATAAACCTATTTCATGAGGAAACTTTTGATAAAATAAATCTTTATACAGACGTACATGTATACACAAGAATTTTGACTACAAAAATGAAGCTTACAGGGGATCAACATATTTAAACAAAAGATTGTTTTCACAATGTACACAGATCAGCCATATCTTGTTTTTTTTCCATTGATATTAGGAACAAAAATACATGTATGCAGATGTTCATTCTGTTTTAATTTATTTTCTGTTTCATTTCAGCCTATAAGCAGGACTTCATGGAAAGTATGCAGCAGTTAAAAGATGTAAGTTAAACCATGAATTCAGTTCCTCATTCCACTGTTACATGAAGTCAGTCCCTCATTCTACTGTACCATGAAGTTAGTCCCTCATTCTACTGTACCATGAAGTTAGTCCCTCATTCTACTGTACCATGAAGTTAGTCCCTCATTCCACTGTTACATGAAGTCAGTCCCTCATTCCACTGTTACATGAAGTCAGTCCCTCATTCCACTGTTACATGAAGTCAGTCCCTCATTCTACTGTTACATGAAGTCAGTCCCTCATTCCACTGTTACATGAAGTCAGTCCCTCATTCCACTGTTACATGAAGTCAGTCCCTCATTCCACTGTTACATGAAGTTAGTCCCTCATTCCACTGTTACATGAAGTCAGTCCCTCATTCTACTGTTACATGAAGTCAGTCCCTCATTCCACTGTTACATGAAGTCAGTCCCTCATTCTACTGTTACATGAAGTCAGTCCCTCATTCCACTGTTACATGAAGTCAGTCCCTCATTCCACTGTTATATCAAGTTAGTCCCTCATTCCACTGTTACATGAAGTCAGTCCCTCATTCCACTGTTACATGAAGTCAGTCCCTCATTCTACTGTTACATGAAGTCAGTCCCTCATTTTACTGTTACATGAAGTCAGTTCCTCATTCTACTGTACCATGAAGTCAGTCCCTCATTCTACTGTTACATGAAGTCAGTTCCTCATTCTACTGTACCATGAAGTCAGTCCCTCATTCCACTGTTACATGAAGTCAGTCCCTCATTCTACTGTTACATGAAGTCAGTCCCTCATTCTACTGTACCATGAAGTCAGTCCCTCATTCTACTGTACCATGAAGTCAGTCCCTCATTCCACTGTTACATGAAGTCAGTCCCTCATTCTACTGTACCATGAAGTCAGTCCCTCATTCTACTGTACCATGAAGTCAGTCCCTCATTCCACTGTTACATGAAGTCAGTCCCTCATTCTACTGTTACATGAAGTTAGTCCCTCATTCCACTGTTACATGAAGTTAGTCCCTCATTCCACTGTTACATGAAGTCAGTCCCTCATTCCACTGTTACATGAAGTCAGTCCCTCATTCCACTGTTACATGAAGTCAGTCCCTCATTCCACTGTTACATGAAGTCAGTCCCTCATTCTACTGTTAAATGAAGTCAGTCCCTCGTTCTACTGTTACATGAAGTCAGTCCCTCGTTCTACTGTTACATGAAGTCAGTTCCTCGTTCTACTGTTACATGAAGTCAGTCCCTCGTTCTACTGTTACATGAAGTCAGTCCCTTGTTCTACTGTTACATGCATGAATTCAGTCCCTCGTTCTACTGTTACATGAAGTCAGTCCCTCGTTCTACTGTTACATGAAGTCAGTCCCTCATTCTACTGTACCATGAAGTTAGTCCCTCATTCTACTGTTACATGAAGTCAGTCCCTCATTCTACTGTACCATGAAGTCAGTCCCTCATTCTACTGTACCATGAAGTCAGTCCCTCATTCTACTGTACCATGAATTCAGTCCCTCATTCTACTGTACCATGAATTCAGTCCCTCATTCTACTGTACCATGAAGTCAGTTCCTCATTCTACTGTTACATGAAGTCAGTCCCTCATTCCACTGTTACATGAAGTCAGTCCCTCATTCCACTGTTACATGAAGTCAGTTCCTCATTCCACTGTTACATGAAGTCAGTCCCTCATTCTACTGTTACATGAATTCAGTCCCTCATTCTACTGTTACATGAAGTCAGTCCCTCATTCTACTGTACCATGAATTCAGTCCCTCATTCTACTGTACCATGAATTCAGTCCCTCATTCTACTGTTACATGAAGTCAGTCCCTCATTCTACTGTTACATGAAGTCAGTCCCTCATTCTACTGTTACATGAAGTCAGTCCCTTGTTCTACTGTTACATGAAGTCAGTCCCTCATTCTACTGTACCATGAAGTCAGTCCCTCATTCCACTGTTACATGAAGTCAGTTCCTCATTCTACTGTTACATGAATTCAGTCCCTCATTCTACTGTACCATGAAGTCAGTCCCTCATTCCACTGTACCATGAAGTCAGTCCCTCATTCTACTGTACCATGAAGTCAGTCCCTCATTCCACTGTTACATGAAGTCAGTTCCTCATTCTACTGTTACATGAATTCAGTCCCTCATTCTACTGTACCATGAATTCAGTCCCTCATTCTACTGTACCATGAAGTCAGTCCCTCATTCCACTGTACCATGAAGTCAGTCCCTCATTCTACTGTACCATGAAGTCAGTCCCTCATTCCACTGTTACATGAAGTCAGTCCCTCATTCTACTGTTACATGAAGTCAGTCCCTCATTCCACTGTTACATGAAGTCAGTCCCTCATTCTACTGTACCATGAATTCAGTCCCTCATTCTACTGTACCATGAATTCAGTCCCTCATTCCACTGTTACATGAATTCAGTCCCTCATTCTACTGTACCATGAAGTCAGTCCCTCATTCTACTGTTACATGAAGTCAGTCCCTCATTCCACTGTTACATGAAGTCAGTCCCTCATTCTACTGTTACATGAAGTCAGTCCCTCATTCTACTGTACCATGAATTCAGTCCCTCATTCTACTGTACCATGAAGTTAGTCCCTCATTCTACTGTACCATGAAGTCAGTCCCTCATTCTACTGTACCATGAAGTCAGTCCCTCATTCTACTGTTACATGAAGTCAGTCCCTCATTCCACTGTTACATGAAGTCAGTCCCTCATTCTACTGTACCATGAAGTCAGTCCCTCATTCTACTGTTACATGAATTCAGTCCCTCATTCTACTGTACCATGAATTCAGTCCCTCATTCCACTGTTACATGAATTCAGTCCCTCATTCTACTGTACCATGAAGTCAGTCCCTCATTCTACTGTTACATGAAGTCAGTCCCTCATTCTACTGTACCATGAAGTCAGTCCCTCATTCTACTGTTACATGAAGTCAGTCCCTCATTCCACTGTTACATGAAGTCAGTCCCTCATTCTACTGTTACATGAATTCAGTCCCTCATTCTACTGTACCATGAAGTCAGTCCCTTGTTCTACTGTTACATGAATTCAGTCCCTCATTCTACTGTACCATGAAGTTAGTCCCTCATTCTACTGTTACATGAATTCAGTCCCTCATTCTACTGTACCATGAAGTTAGTCCCTCATTCTACTGTTCCATGAATTCAGTCCCTCATTCTACTGTACCATGAAGTTAGTCCCTCATTCCACTGTTACATGAATTCAGTCCCTCATTCTACTGTACCATGAAGTTAGTCCCTCATTCTACTGTTACATGAATTCAGCCCCTCATTCTACTGTACCATGAAGTTAGTCCCTCATTCTACTGTTACATGAATTCAGTCCCTCGTTCTACTGTTACATGAAGTCAGTTCCTCGTTCTACTGTTACATGAAGTTAGTACTTCGTTCTACTGTTAGATGAAGTTAGTCCCTCATTCCACTGTTACATGAATTCAGTCCCTCATTCTACTGTACCATGAAGTTAGTCCCTCATTCTACTGTTACATGAATTCAGTCCCTCATTCTACTGTACCATGAAGTCAGTCCCTTGTTCTACTGTTACATGAAGTCAGTCCCTCATTCTACTGTACCATGAAGTCAGTCCCTCATTCCACTGTTACATGAAGTCAGTTCCTCATTCTACTGTTACATGAATTCAGTCCCTCATTCTACTGTACCATGAAGTCAGTCCCTCATTCCACTGTACCATGAAGTCAGTCCCTCATTCTACTGTTACATGAAGTCAGTCCCTCATTCTACTGTACCATGAAGTCAGTCCCTCATTCTACTGTTACATGAAGTCAGTCCCTCATTCTACTGTACCATGAAGTTAGTCCCTCATTCTACTGTACCATGAAGTCAGTCCCTCATTCTACTGTACCATGAATTCAGTCCCTCATTCCACTGTTACATGAATTCAGTCCCTCGTTCTACTGTTACATGAAGTCAGTTCCTCGTTCTACTGTTACATGAAGTCAGTCCCTCATTCTACTGTACCATGAATTCAGTCCCTCATTCTACTGTACCATGAAGTCAGTCCCTCATTCCACTGTACCATGAAGTCAGTCCCTCATTCTACTGTACCATGAAGTCAGTCCCTCATTCTACTGTACCATGAATTCAGTCCCTCATTCTACTGTTACATGAAGTCAGTCCCTCATTCTACTGTTACATGAAGTCAGTCCCTCATTCCACTGTTACATGAAGTCAGTTCCTCATTCTACTGTACCATGAAGTCAGTCCCTCATTCCACTGTACCATGAAGTCAGTCCCTCATTCTACTGTTAAATGAAGTCAGTCCCTCATTCTACTGTACCATGAAGTCAGTTCCTCATTCCACTGTTACATGAAGTCAGTCCCTCATTCTACTGTTACATGAAGTCAGTCCCTCATTCTACTGTACCATGAAGTCAGTCCCTCATTCTACTGTACCATGAAGTCAGTCCCTCATTCTACTGTTACATGAAGTCAGTCCCTCATTCTACTGTACCATGAAGTTAGTCCCTCATTCCACTGTTACATGAATTCAGTCCCTCATTCTACTGTACCATGAAGTTAGTCCCTCATTCTACTGTTACATGAATTCAGTCCCTCATTCTACTGTACCATGAAGTTAGTCCCTCATTCTACTGTTACATGAATTCAGTCCCTCGTTCTACTGTTACATGAAGTCAGTTCCTCGTTCTACTGTTACATGAAGTTAGTACTTCGTTCTACTGTTAGATGAAGTTAGTCCCTCATTCTACTGTTACATGAAGTCAGTCCCTCATTCTACTGTACCATGAAGTCAGTCCCTCATTCTACTGTACCATGAAGTTAGTCCCTCATTCTACTGTTACATGAATTCAGTCCCTCGTTCTACTGTTACATGAAGTCAGTTCCTCGTTCTACTGTTACATGAAGTTAGTACTTCGTTCTACTGTTAGATGAAGTTAGTCCCTCATTCTACTGTTACATGAATTCAGTCCCTCCTTATACTGTTACATGTAAATTATTGGTTTAGTTATCAAAAAAGCACAATTGTTTTTCTTTTTCAAATTACATGAATATTTTTGGTAGATGCAAGAAAATGGCAGTTACATCAAGCGCTCACAAGATTATGACTTCAAAGAGTAAAATATAAAAAAAATCTGTAAGATTTTGATTTTCAGGTGCTAGGGACGATATTATTTTTTCAATTTTCAATAAAATTCAATATATATGTGCTATTATGACATGTATATTTTCCATAAAATAATCTATTTGTACTTGTGAACTGTCATTATATTTCAACATAGCTTTATTGTTCAGGATTCTATAAATCATTATAGTGTGGATGGTATTGGGGTCCATTAAGCTGGGAGGAAGCTGAGATAAAGTTGATAGACAAGCCAGATGGATCCTTCCTGGTACGCGACAGTTCTGATGATAGATATATTCTGAGTTTGTCGTTTAACATGCAGGGAAGAGTACATCATACAAGAATAGAACATCATAAAGGTAAATAAAACCTCAAAAAACCCAAAGGATTGGAAGGAAAAATCCAGAGGATAGGAAAGAGTATTTCATAACTATGTATCTGCCATTCTTATTTAAGCAACTTATAGTGGAGATAATTTTTCATGAAATCTAGAATAATGCAAACATATTTTACTTTATTTTGCCGGGTCATTTTTGACAAAAATTGTTGATCAAATCTGTAGGTTAAAGATTGGTTTGAATTTAAAATTTTAGTAAATATGGTTGGTAAGTAAATGTACATGTATATATGTACATATAAGCTCTAGAAGTACCTGTATGATTTACAAAAGGACCATTTTAGTAAAGAATGATGAACATTTCTATTTGATTAAAGTATGTGCAAGTGACAGAGTAACATATATGTAAAGCAGAAAAATCGTAGCTTGCATTTACTAGTATATGTATATACAATACATGTATATGTACAGTGAACTACCGACCGAATATATATGTGTATGTTATGTGAAAATATTACTTATTTGACACACAGAAACACAATCTCCACGCAAAGGATTCTGGGTATCCTACGTCAACCACAATCACCTCTGCCACACCATTGGTAATGTCATGAGAGATATCTCTGATGGCAGATATGCAACCTTGTACAAATGCAGTACTTTTTAAATAAAACCATATCAAAAGTGTAAAAATATGTAACTATATAAAAATAAATAATATCTCATTTATTTTTTTTACCAACATCGGTCATTGTTTAGAAACATCATTTGCATGTGAAAAATGTAGTTGCGCAGTTAATGGGGAATGACTTGTGGCAGAGGTCTCATCAGGGAACCAGTAATGTGTCGGAGAGTGACATAAACATTGCATGTCAAAAGAAAATTGTTTTATGAAGTTCAAATAGGGAAATAACCTTGAGTTCAAATGTTTAGATGTGTACATAATCCAGGGAAGTTTAAAAATGTGAGGACAAGACAAATAAATGTGTAGAAAATTACTACAAAACAATTAACCTTTCAGATTATAGATATTTATTCTTTAGGGTCTAGCTTCCACTAAGTAGCACCTTCCCAAATTGACCAATGTAAGGCAAGAATCCAGAAAAAAACTTTAATTTGTTACAACTAATGTTACAGCGAATGAGTATTCCGTGTGTTATTTAAAAACAAAATTTTGACATTTGGATAAAATGTCCCAACAAAAAAGAATGAAAAAAGGATAACGCTTAACACTGCAGGTTGACAGAGTTAAAAACAAGCTGAGAAAAACATTTTTTTTTTCTAAAAAGCAGCAGGACATATTTTTTTTACTCTATGTCTTTTGCTAATAAAAGGATCTATTGTTGAAACATTATAAAATTGGGAAATTAAAGCTACACAAATCAATGATTTTCTTGAAATGTGATTGAAGCCTGGTTTTAATTAAATAAAACCAAAACATAAAAAATGAGGAGATGAAAGCTGTACATATCAGCGAAGCCATGTTTTATCTGACGTCCTCATCTTATAAAGTTAGCTCTGAACTTAATTGTGTCTTCCACATGAGGGATTAAAGCTTCAGGTAGCCTCTAGTTTATATTTGTATAATTTCTACATATCATGTTATAAAATTCAAATCCTCACATTTCAGGAAAATTTAGTTTCTGGTCTCAACCTGATACTCATGGGAAATCTACAATTCGACAGTTTATTGAACAGTGTGTGCAGAATTCACGTAATGGACAATTCTTGTATTTCGTTCGACCATCTGGACCAGGAGCACCCCCTATGCCAGTACATCTACTACATCCAGTATCAAGATTCAAGCAGATGCAATCCTTACAACACATGTGTCGATTTAAAATTCTGCAGACTGTACGTCGTGATCATATAGATCATTTACCGCTACCGACCTTTATCAAGAGTTATTTAAAAGAAGCACAGTATTACGTAGAATTTCTAGAAGAGTAACCAGATTGTATATCATCTATCTTTGTAATGCAAAATTGTTTTCACAAGTACAGGATGTATAGATCTCTCATGGGACAATGGAACTATTTTTTTGCGTGAATTTAAAATCTTTTTTAAAATTATTATGAGTGCTATTTACTGCATTGTATAAGTTTATTTAATAGCATCACACAAACAATTTCGCCAAAAATATTGCAAGTTCAAAAATCCAACCCAAACACCATTAACACATATTGATCCAAAAGATAATTTTGCATTACAAAAATGGATTATGACAGTAATCCAATGTTCACATAGAATTTAAGAATTCCAATCTTTTTATTTTAAGCTCATGATTGTTGTTTTTTCTCATCTTTAATATTTCTAATAATTTTAATGTAAGTTTGTCTTCCTTGACTTTATTCACATTTTTCATAGCGACATATAAATTGAACCTTTAACGTAGCATTGGGATAACAGCAGAAGTGTGCAGTAGTATTAATTATTTTATATATAACAAGGTTATATTTTTATTTATTACATAACAGAAAGTGTGCGGTATATTTCTTTATTTAATGTTGGCAATTAGAACTTTCAAATTATTTTATTAATAACAAACTATTTTAATTTTAAGATTTGGATGCCTGCAAAAATGTGATAAAAATAATGCTGATGCATGTTTTGTTATTAATAGGAAGTATTGGAGACCAATATAATAGGGTCACAAATATATGTTTTGTTTCTTGCAGACTTGCATTGTACGAGTTAATTATTTTTTATATTCTGTAAACAACAGTATTCAATAATATTTGGACAATAACCCTTCTTTTATATTTTAGAATGTCAAGAATGATAAGAAATCCATGTTAATATGTAAATAGTAATATTTAAAGGCATGCTTCTTCTTACATTCTACAGGCAAAATTATGCTGTTGTATTTGTATATTAAATACATGAACATCACAAATAGTAATTTTTTAATTTATATTTAAACATAGAAATCCACTTTATTTTTTCCAGATCTAGTAAAAACAACCCTTCAGTTTGAAGCCCCTGACACTGCTAGGTATGAATGTGAATATTTTCCTTTGTTTTACAGTAGAACCCTTCAAACATAATGAAATATTTAGAGTATCGTTTTGTAGTTTTTTACTTTTAATTTTAGTGCCAAAGTTAGTATTATAATTAGTTTGCTTGTTATTTATTTTTATGTTTATTGTTTTGGTTACAGACCAATGGTGCTTATATTTTGTTCATTTGTAAATTAATTATAACCAATCAGTGTTCATGTATGAAATCATCGTTTGTTGTCATTTTATTTATTCATAATTAGTTGCATACATTACTTTGTAGTTTTGTTAAGTCTGATTTGGATTTATAACTGTTACAAGCAAGATAAACACAATGGTAGTATTTTAAACTGTTTTCCTGTTAGATGTATTTGTCTTCAGGTAGCAGTCTTTATTGTTTTACAAACTTTTCGTTTGTAATTTTTCACATGCTCATATTATTTCTGAATGATATTATATGTTGGGGGTATTTATTTTTCTGATAATTCTGAAATCATGGTTATTTTTAGATTAACTAAGCCTTTGGCGTTTTAAGGTAGCTTTTCCTGTCAAATATTTACTTTTGTCTGTTGTTTGTCGTCGTCATTGTCATAAATTTTTTCACATCTTCATCTTCTTCATAACTACTGGGCCAATTTCATTCAAACTTGGCACAAAGAATTCTTTTTGTACAGAGAATTGAAGTACTTTAAAATGAAATTTCACATCCTCTTCCATGGGAGATAATGAGGAAAGTGTTGACATGTGAAAGTAGAGATAATTAAGAAATAAAAGTGTTAAACTATAATATGGAAATTTACAAATCAACATCCCAAATTTCAATACTACTTGGTACCTCAAAGTATCTTTGAGTGAAAAAATTAATGTTTGTGAAGGGCCATGCTCCTTCAAAAGGGGAGAAAATTAAGACAGTGTTAAAATATAAGATCAAAATAAAAAATCTTCTCTGATATGTTTTGTTCTAAATTCAATTTGTGTGCACTTTAACCAATGTTAAAATGAATTTAAATTTGTTCAAGTCAATGGTCATTCCTTCTTTAAATAGGAGGAGTAAAACTGTCAGATACAGATATGATGAAGTCAACTTCATGTTCTCTAGTTTAATCATTGCCAGTAATGAAGCAGATAGATTGGACATCAAGTTATACCAACAGTCCTCTCCACATGTACTCTAATTCAGTATAGAACAGATTTAAAACCATTGATACTCTTTGCCTAAAACAATATTTGTCAATCATTTGAAAGGTTAATTATGGTTGAATATAATTTTTATAATTGGATTTATCATGACTTGATTAAATATTGTGGTCCGTGGGCCTGTTGTTTTCATGTGACTTTTTATAAGAATTTTATAAGATATTTTAAATAATTTTGTTTAAATTTCTGTTGATAATGCTTTTTAACCAGCAGCTATTGCTACATATAACTAGAGAATTACAAATAACTTGTATCTATAAATGTATTTTTTCATATTTTAAACACAAGTGCTATTCCAGAATATACTTGAATTTTTATCCAGCATGCTTAAAATTTGCATTGATTATTTCCTATAATTCTTGAGGCTGTTTTTAAAGAGCAAAGACAAGCCATCAAATTTTAGGAGAAGTGCCTTCTGATAGCCATAAAACTTGATCTAAATTACCAATCAACATTTATACTGCATAAAAAATGAGTTTATTTAAATTAAATAAAATTTTACAAATATTATGTGCATTGTACATTAAAGTCTGTTAAATAAATAAAAAACATGAAAGATGGTATGTCAATGTTGAGTCTGTATGACAGGCTCATGCAGACATTTTGATGTTGTATTATTATAGTGATATTTAATGTATATTTCATATAAGAATACATGTTTGTACAAATTGTCATGTTGTAACATAACTGAAACACAAATTTGAGTATGAATGACATGCCCACATCGTTTTGTTCATTTTTCATATGTATCTGTCATTTAAAGTGTATACGCCAGCAAAATATTCTTAATAGTCATAATTTTAAATCCTTTAGGTGAAAATGTATCTTATTTTTTGAACCAGAAGGTGTTAGAAAAAAAACTTAGGACTTCAATGTGTGATAAATCAGACATGTGCAGGAACATTGGTTGGTCAGTTACTTCCCTTTGATTCTGAAAAAAACTCTAATTAGTCTTAGGTTAAATTACAGTGTTTAATTTAAATGCTATTGATAAAAAAAAATCATGTTTGATGATAAACATGTAATAGTCACACAAGGAAATGATGAAGAAAACAAGATCATATTTGTCACTCAATCAAGATGTTTGCTAGATAAATGTCATATTTCAGAGAGTAATTATGTTTGTATGAGTAACCACCATATAATATGGTAACTTATGGTATTTTCTTGTAAATATTGTTGAAGTCCTTGCCTTTGTTGCTTAAAGTGTTGCCATAGATTACGACGTGTTGATTTGAATCATTATGTCTAATTAATTTGAAATGAATTTCATGGAGAGTTTTTTAAACCTATTTTTTTTTCAATATCTAACAAACTGATCTTTGATGACAGGCAAATCTATTATTTTTAGTATATGAATTAAAATTTGAAAACATGAAAAGTAAGAAAATTACATTGAGTAGTATTCATAAAATACATCACATAGATTTTAAACCAGACATTGTAAGGAACAGTTATGGTGCAAGCCTCCCTCTGACAATGAATAAGGAGCAGCTGTAGAGCAAGCATCCCTGTGACAAGGAATGTATTAAATTCTGTTAAAGCAAGAAAGGCATGTAGAGAAAAATAATTCTTTATTTGCAGATAAGAAAAAGAATTGTTTTCTTTTCCTTTTGACCAAGATCTTTGGCAGATTGCCCAGCTATAAATATTACTATGTAGTGAAGTCAGATGTCCAGAAAGTTAATTGTGGTCATTATGTGAGTGCAGTGTATGATAATGTTGTGTATTTCTACCATGTAGTTATTCTTGTATTATAAAATCCTCAATAATTGTCAAATTTCTACAAAAGAAAAACACATTTAAAAGTAATAATTATTCCAACTATTTTGTCCAGAAAAGTTGCTGTTGGTTATGGTTATAGGGATTATTTCCCATTTCTGTAAAATGTATCTCTGCAGGATTGATTTAAACTTCTCTTATGCTTTGATTTTGTAGTTACTAGCTTTAAAAAATTTAATTTTCTGTAAGATACTTGTGTGGTGAAGTACCACTTGCATACTCCACAATGAACAAACCCCTCCCCTTAAATAAAATCAAATTAACTTTTTTTTTCTAGGACTATGTAAGCAAAAATTCAGAATTAATATTTCATACAAACTTATTTGTTGCAAAAATGGCTATACAGCCCTGTTTATTTAACCTTTTTTAGTGCTAAGGATTTATACAATACAGAGTTGTATTAACCAGAATTAAATGTAATTGTAATAGCCTTTAGCTTCATTCGTAATATTCATTTTACAAATCTTAAAATAAAATCCATAGTTATGTATATTTATCATTCTTTGATTTTTTGAAATGGGGCAGTTGTGCAAAAACAAATTATTTAATTGTTATCAAGATGTGTTGTTTTTTTAAGTGCTATTCATCATTTGTTGTTGTAATTTTGTATTGTTACTGTTTGTACTTTGCTCACCTTTTGAATAGTATCACCATGGTGATCTGCTTGTCATATATCATGTGATCACAAAATAAAATATATAAACACATCAAAATGTTTTTTGATTTCACATAAAAATCGATTGCAGTATCTTTGATTTGTTAAGTTCTGGTTGTTTACATTTTTATATGCCTGTCGAAGATGGGTCATATTATGGGCACACTCATGGTAACGATATCCACTCTCTAATTCAAACAGCTGTTGCCTGATCTTTATGAAACATGGGGATTATGGGCATAATATCTCGGACAAGTTCAATAACCTGCAAAATCAATTCAGCCACTTTAGAGTTATGGCCTTTTATTTATATCAACAAATGGCAAATTCACCATGTCCACTTTCTTTCAGTTGTTTTCCAATCTTCATGAAACTTGGGGAAAATGTTCATGGGCATAATATTTCAGCCAAGTTCGATAACCAGGTAAATAGCTTAAGCTTTTTTATACCCCGCCACACGAAGTGGCGAGGTATTATGTTATACCCTCAGTTTAGTTTGGTGTCCGTCCGTCCCCCGAAGGTTTCCAGATGATAACTTGAAAACTCCTCAAGGGATTTGAAAAATATTTTGCACAGCTGTTCAGTACAATAAAATACAGGTCAAGTTCAATTTTCAGGATGATCTGAAAAATATTATTGAAGTTTTGCCACTTTATAAATTTTCAAATACCCCCGAAGGTTTCCAGATGATAACTTGAAAACGCCTCAAGGGATTTGAATAATATTTTGCACAGCTGTTCAGTACAATAAAATACAGGTCAAGTTCAATTTTCAGGATGATCGGAAAAATATTATTGAAGTTTTGCCACTTTATAAATTTTCTAAATTTGACAATAATGAAATTTTCTGGTCTAAGAAAGATAACTCATTTCTTTCTGTCTCTATATACTAGTGGATGTATAGTATATACGGTATAGTATACCAGTATATACAAATATATTTAACTATTGATGAATATCGTGGCGGGGTATCATTTAATGTCCCATTAGATGCCCTATTTTCAGATTTAAGTCTCTACATACAAAAATTGAGAAATTCGTTTGTCCGCACTCTAAATCGAACAGTTGTTACAAATAATGAAACTTAGAGAAAATGTTTATATCTTGATTATTGCTATGGACCTTTGATAATGGTTATCTTGTTGCTATGGTTTGACCTTGATCCATGACCTTTGACATTGGGCTCAAATTAAAGACCTTGACTTGGTGATCCTTTTAAAGCTATTTGTTTACTATATTATCTCTAACTGTTTTCAAATTGTACAGCAAAACCTATTAATCCAAAACATGTCAAAGACTGAAACTCAAAAACAGTTAACCCAACAGTTTTGGACACAATAGACCAAATGAAGGTTTTGATGAGAGAAGTATTTTTCACATTTATTCTCTACTCCTATCTTTTATGGTTTTTCAAGTTGTAATGATAACAAGATTAGAGGCCCAAGGTCGAGGTCACTTCTGAATTTTGACCTTGAGATTATCTTTAAGAACATGTCACAAGACGACAAATGGTGAAGACCCTAGGTGTTTTCGACTTGCTGTTTGTAAGTTATAAGCAGAGTCATTGAAACATTCAAGGGATGCCAGTGGCCTCCACTTGTCAAAAATTATTTTGTTACAAAGTTGTCTCAAAGTTACTTAACATTTCTCACTTTTCAGATTTTTTCTACCCATTATAGTTCCAGAGATTACGTGATGACAAGGCTTTCTGTGTTTGGGGAGATAACTACGTAAAGAAATGTTTCGGTTTCACAAGGTCAATCTAGAATAGAATTTCATTTCCAAAAGACCAAAATGATATGTCATATACTTTTTTTAACTTTGGTTTTGATAGTTGGTGGAGAAATATAAAAAATGAGCAAAGCTAGAGTCTTCGCATAGGAAGTTGGAAAGACCTTTATCAGACAGTAGCAGTGGTGGACACACTTGACAGCTCTGTAGCTTAATCCCTGGAAATCACCCCACAACAAATAATTTAATGTGGGTTTAGACGTAAGAATAGTTTAACACCTTACTACCTGCATCAAGTGGAAAAGTGGTCTACATAGTTATGTCATCTACTAGTGATCACTGTTGTGTGTCAACACTGCGGTTGCGAGTTAAAGCCTTACTTTGGGCAATCTGATTACTATATTACTATACCACTATACAGGGTGAACATAACAGCTGATTTTAATCAGATTGTACTTTGCGCAAGGTGTGCCCAACTCTAGTTGACTAGGATTGCCAGGTTTTCTGACAAATGTTTTTTTCTTGGTAATAAAACTAGACACAATGATATAGCTTAAAAGTTTCTGAAAGTGGTGTAAAACCACAGTCAAACACTTGGTTAGATATTTAAACAATATCTGCATCTCACACTTAGTTACTGACATTCAAACAAACAATATCTGCATCTCACACTTAGTTACTGACATTCAAACAAACAATATCTGCATTTCACACTTAGTTACTGACATTGAAACAAACAATATCTGCATCTCACACTTGGTTACTGACATTCAAACAAACAATATCTGCATCTCACACTTAGTTACTGACATTCAAACAAACAATATCTGCATCTCACACATAGTTACTGACATTCAAACAAACAATATCTGCATCTCACACTTGGTAACTGACATTCAAACAAACAATATCTGCATCTCACACTCTGTTACTGACATTCAAACAAACAATATCTGCATCCCACACTTGGTTACTGACATTCAAACAAACAATATCTGCATCTCACACTTAGTTGCTGACATTCAAACAAACAATATCGGCATCTCACACTTAGTTACTGACATTCAAACAAACAGTATCTGCATCTCACACTTAGTAACTGACATTCAAACAAACAATATCTGCATCTCACACTTAGTTACTGACATTTAAACAAACAATATCTGCATCTCACACTTAGTTACTGACATTCAAACAAATAATATCTGCATCTCACACTTGGTTACTGACATTCAAACAAACAATATCTGCATCTCACACTTAGTTACTGACATTCAAACAAACAATATCTGCATCTCACACTTTGTAACGACATTCAAACAAACAATATCTGCATCCCACACTTGGTTACTGACATTCAAACAAACAATATCTGCATCTCACACTTAGTTACTGACATTCAAACGAACAATATCTGCATCTCACACTTAGTAACTGACATTCAAACAAACAATACCTGCATCCCACACTTGGTTACTGACATTTAAACAAACAATATCTGCATCTCACACTTAGTTACTGACATTCAAACAAACAATATATGCATCTCACACTCTGTTACTGACATTCAAACAAACAATATCTGCATCTCACACTTAGTTACTGACATTCAAACAAACAATATCTGCATCTCACACTCTGTAACGACATTCAAACAAACAATATCTGCATCCCACACTTGGTTACTGACATTCAAACAAACAATATCTGCATCTCACACTTAGTTACTGACATTCAAACAAACAATATCTGCATCTCACACTTAGTAACTGACATTCAAACAAACAATATCTGCATCCCACACTTGGTTACTGACATTTAAACAAACAATATCTGCATCTCACACTTAGTTACTGACATTCAAACAAATAATATATGCATCTCACACTCTGTTACTGACATTCAAACAAACAATATCTGCATCTCACACATGGTTACTGACATTAAAACAAACAGTATCTGCATCTCACACTTAGTTACTGACATTCAAACAATCAAAATCTGCACCTCACACTTAGTTACTGACATTCAAACAAACAATATCTGCATCTCACACTTAGTCACTGACATTCAAACAAACAATATCGGCATCTCAGACTCTGTTACTGACATTCAAACAAACAATATCTGCATCTCACACTCTGTTACTGACATTCAAACAAACAATATCTGCATCTCACACTCTGTTACTGACATTCAAACAAACAATATCTGCATCTCACACATGGTTACTGACATTCAAACAAACAATATCTGCATCTCAGACTCTGTTACTGACATTCATACAAACAATATCTGCATCTCACACTTGGTTACTGACATTCAAACAAACAATATCTGCATCCACACTCTGTTACTGACATTCAAACAAACAATATCTGCATCTCACACTCTGTTACTGACATTCAAACAAACAGTATCTGCATCTCACACTTGGTTACCGACATTCAAACAAACAATATCTGCATCTCACACTTAGTTAATGACATTCAAACAAACAATATCTGCATCTCACACTCAGTTACTGACTTTCCAACAAACAATATCTGCATCTCACACTCTGTTACTGACATTCAAACAAACAATATCTGCATCTCACACATGGTTACTGACATTCAAACAATCAAAATCTGCACCTCACACTTAGTTACTGACATTCAAACAAACAATATCTGCATCTCACACTTAGTTACTGACATTCAAACAATCAAAATCTGCACCTCACACTTAGTTACTGACATTCAAACAAACAATATCTGCATCTCAGACTCTGTTACTGACATTCAAACAAACAATATCTGCATCTCACACTCTGTTACTGACATTCAAACAAACAATATCTGCATCTCACACTCTGTTACTTACATTCAAACAAACAATATCTGCATCTCACACTTAGTTACTGACATTCAAACAAACAATATCTGCATCTCAGACTCTGTTACTGACATTCATACAAACAATATCTGCATCTCACACTTGGTTACTGACATTCAAACAAACAATATCTGCATCCACACTCTGTTACTGACATTCAAACAAACAATATCTGCATCTCACACTCTGTTACTGACATTCAAACAAACAGTATCTGCATCTCACACTTGGTTACCGACATTCAAACAAACAATATCTGCATCTCACACTTAGTTAATGACATTCAAACAAACAATATCTGCATCTCACACTCAGTTACTGACTTTCCAACAAACAATATCTGCATCTCACACTCTGTTACTGACATTCAAACAAACAATATCTGCATCTCACACATGGTTACTGACATTCAAACAATCAAAATCTGCACCTCACACTTAGTTACTGACATTCAAACAATCAAAATCTGCACCTCACACTTAGTTACTGACATTCAAACAAACAGTATCTGCATCTCACACATGGTTACTGACATTCAAACAATCAAAATCTGCACCTCACACTTGGTTACTGACATTCAAACAATCAAAATCTGCACCTCACACTTAGTTACTGACATTCAAACAATCAAAATCAGCACCTCACACTTAGTTACTGACATTCAAACAAACAATATCTGCATCTGACACTTAGTTACTGACATTCAAACAAACAATATCTGCATCTCACACTTGGTTACTGACATTCAAACAAACAATATCTGCATCTCACACTTGGTTACTGACATTCAAACAAACAATATCTGCATCCCACACTTGGTTACTGACATTCAAACAAACAATATCTGCATCTCACACTTGGTTACTGACATTCAAACAAACAATATCTGCATCCCACACTTGGTTACTGACATTCAAACAAACAATATCTGCATCTCACACTTGGTTACTGACATTCAAACAAACAATATCTGCATCTCACACTTGGTTACTGACATTCAAACAAACAATATCTGCATCTCACACATGGTTACTGACATTCAAACAAACAATATCTGCATCTCACACTCAGTTACTGACATTCAAACAAACAATATCTGCATCTCACACTCAGTTACTGACATTCAAACAAACAATATCTGCATCTCACACTCAGTTACTGACATTCAAACAAACAATATCTGCATCTCACACTTGGTTACTGACATTTAAACAAACAATATCTGCATCTCACACTCAGTTACTGACATTCAAACAAACAATATCTGCATCTCACACTCAGTTACTGACATTCAAACAAACAATATATGCATCTCACACTTGGTTACTGACATTCAAACAAACAATATCTGCATCTCACACATGGTTACTGACATTCAAACAAACAATATCTGCATCTCACACTCAGTTACTGACATTCAAACAAACAATATCTGCATCTCACACTCAGTTACTGACATTCAAACAAACAATATCTGCATCTCACACTCAGTTACTGACATTCAAACAAACAATATCTGCATCTCACACTTGGTTACTGACATTTAAACAAACAATATCTGCATCTCACACTCAGTTACTGACATTCAAACAAACAATATCTGCATCTCACACTTGGTTACTGACATTCAAACAAACAATATCTGCATCTCACACTTGGTTACTGACATTCAAACAAACAATATCTGCATCTCACACATGGTTACTTACATTCAAACAAACAATATCTGCATCTCACACTCAGTTACTGACATTCAAACAAACAAAATCTGCATCTCACACTCAGTTACTGACATTCAAACAAACAATATCTGCATCTCACACTCAGTTACTGACATTCAAACAAACAATATCTGCATCTCACACTTGGTTACTGACATTCAAACAAACAATATCTGCATCTCACACTTGGTTACTGACATTCAAACAATCAAAATCTGCACCTCACACTCAGTTACTGACATTCAAACAAACAATATCTGCATCCCACACTTAGTTACTGACATTCAAACAAACAACATCTGCATCTCACACTCTGTTACTGACATTCAAAACAGTCACCTACTGATCTTTAACTGCAGAGAGCTATGCTTTCAAAGAAACAAAAGAATACAATTTTCCTCATTTTTATTTATTTCCCTTTAAATGTATAAATAAGAGTTTATAAATAAATAGGACATTATGGTTAGAATAATAAATGAATATGAAAATAAAAATTAAACAGTACATTTTTCAGTTGTCTCCCCTATATTATATAGTACATTTTTCAGTTGTCTCCCCTATATGCACTAAAGACATTTTTGCAATAAACATCCTTACAGAATGATCTGATTTTTGTAACTTCCACTAAGAGCTTTGTCTGGTAAAACTATAGAGTTCAAGATCACAACTTCTGATGGTATTTGTACATTTGATCCTGAAAAGAAGACAAAAGGTACTGCTGTTTTAAAATACTACATAGTAGACAAGATAAAAAAACCAAACAATAAGTACATACCACTTGTAAAGTCAGTTAATGTAGTGAAAATATAACATTACCACTTATAACTTTCTGATAGATAAACCATTATGATATGATGTCTTGTGCTAAGATGGCTCTGCTATATTTTGAAACTGTATGTACAATGTAACAATCACTGATACCCCCAATAAATTTGACCTTTGGTAAAATTTCTCCAACATCAGTAAGCTTCTTACCCATTGATATGTAATAATATCATAAAGTTTCATTGAAATCATGCAAACTTTTTTAGTTATTGTCTGGAAACATTATTTGGCAACCGTGACCTTAAAATTTTCACGAATTTCTCCAAAAATGGATAGGCTTCTAATCCATTTAATATGAAACTATATCCCAAAGTTTCATAGAAATCAAATGCAACTTTTTGAGTTACTGTCCAGAAACATTTTTTAATGTAAAAAATGTCAACATTTTTTGTTGATTGTGACCTTGACCTTGACAGAAGTCCTCGAGGATCTATAGGCTTCTTATCCACCGGATATGTAAAAATATTCCAAAGTTTCATTGAAATCAATGCAAGCTTTTTGAAATTTGGATGGATGGACACAAGAACCACTATATACAACTGACTCTGGTGGAACGAGGGTATAATTATGAAGCTGTAGGTAGAATGTAATGATTTTGAATGTTCTGGTTTAAATGGTTTATGGAAATAGGCTATGAGAGTTGTTGCACAGTATAAATATATATAACAGGAAGTAGAAACATTGTTCTGCTTTAGAAATAAGCTGGATGAAGTTAAGAACGTAAGATGAAATATTTACAGCTATACATATTCTCAATGGCAGATGTATCTAAATTATAAAATAAAATAATCACCTATGACAGTTATAGAAGGATTTAACTTCCCTTCAGCTGTAAATATAGATGTCACCTCAATCTTAGCGAATGGTTTATTTGGATTTGGGTCGTTAGGTGTACCTTCCACTCTTGTCCAACTACCAACTGTTGCATTCCAGCCTATTATACTGTACAACACACAACAATGGTCCTGTTAGGAAAAAAAAATCAGCAATTATGTTTTTTACAAAAATTTGTTGTGAAGCATTTCACACCGATATAGCATGCTACATAGAATTATTAATCATATTTTTAGATCTACACTGTTTGCTTTAACCAATTCCTTTACAACATGCCACACTAGTTACTTAAATAATAAAGTTACATACAAAAATACATAACTATTTCATAACTATGGTCCTTTCAACAAATATATATTTTTCATATACATGTATTGGATTCATTTTTGGCAGTACATCTAAAACAATACAGAGATCCCAACAATGTAACCAAAGCAATAACCCTGTGATTGCTTATGAGACCATGCAATTCTGTCTTTAGTAATAGCAGGCACAGTGGTTCAAGGGTGGGATTTCTATAAACCAGAGGCTCTTAAGAGCCTGTATCACTCACCCGATTTTATAGGCAATGAAAAAGGCATTTACCTGATGTTAAACTAAGTCCTGTAATTTTCAATAAACTTTTAAGAGAACCATCCAAACAATATTTCTAGAAAGTTTTGTTTCCATTTGTTAACCCGTTTCATAGAGAAGAAGATTTTTTTTTAATTTGCCCATAGGGTCCTATGTTAAACTAAGTCCTGCGGTGGTGGCCATTTTGAATTTCAAATTGGCAATAAAAAACATTAACTTTAAAGAAGACCATCCCAACAATATTGTCAGTATGTTTTGTTTCCATTGGTTAATCAGTTTCAGAGAAGAAACCTTTTAAAACTTTTTCCCATAGGGTCTACTGTTAATCTATGTAATGCTGTGGTGGCAATTTTTTTTTCCTATTGGCATAAACAACATAAAAAACATAAACTTCCCAGAAACTTTGACACACTTCTTGTGGGAATGTGAAAAGGTCCAAGCACTACTAAAAAATCTAGAGACGTGGATGAACCACTGTGTAAATATAACCCTAAATTACAACAAAAAAACATTTCTCCTTGGTATGTACCAAAATAACCATGCAATACCTCAGAATTTACTTATTTTAACTATAAAGTACTATATTTATTCAAGTAGATGCCTTAACAGAAATATTACGTTATATGGAGTCAAGCAAGCTATAAAAAATCTTTATGAAACAGAAAAGGCAATAGCAGCCAAATGTGAAAAAACTGAAAAATTGCAACAAACATGGCAGAGATGGCATATTCTTTTTGCATTGTAGTAATTCATTACTCTTAACCAAAGACAGATAAATATAAAGTTATCATTTCTTCATTTTTCTTGAAAGATACACTCCTCTTTTCAAGTTTCTTCTTATGAGAAAAAATTGGAAACCGCATGTTTACCCAGAGATCTGACCAACCAACACCCACTTTTTGAATGATTTACATTAACTGTTATTTGCTATATATAGATATATTTTTTTTCTTCAGGATTTTTACTGTTAATTAGTCTCTCTTTACAGTTAAAAATAACAAAAAACCCACTTCTTTGTTATACATATATACATGGTTTGTGTGACTGTGTATATGTGTGTGCATGTTGTATAATGTGTGTGAATGTATAAACCAGACTACTACTAGTTGTAATTTACTAAGTATTTGTATTTGTATTAACATGCAGTAGATTTGGAATTGTTGAAATGTTAATTCATTGTGTATAATCCATCTGTACTGGCACATATGTAACATAGAAGTATACAAATAAAATAAATATAAAAAAAACCTTCAAAGAGGACCATCCAAACAATATTGCTTGTAAGTTTTGTTTCCATTGGTTAAACCGGTTTTAGAGAAGAAGCCTTTATAACATTTTTCCCAAAGGGTCCTATATTAAACTGCCTCCTGCGTTGGTGGCCATTTTGAATTTCCAATTGTCATAAAAAACATAAACTTTATAGAGGACCATCCAAACAATATTGCTAGTAAGTTTTGTTTACATTGGTTAACAGGTTTCAAAGAAGACGCCTTTTTTACCTTTTCCCCATAGGGTGCTTTGTTAAACCAAGTCCTGCGGTGGCATCCATTTTGATTTTCCAATTGGCATAAAAAACATAAACTTTATAAAGGACCATCCAAACAATATTGGTAGTAAGTTTTGATTCAATTGGTTAACCGGTTTCAGAGAAGAAGCCATTTTTAACTTTTTTCCTATAGGGTCCAATTTAAAACAAAGTCCAGCAGTGGTGGCCATTTTGAATTTCCCATTGGGATAAAAAACACAAACTCTATAGAGGACCATCCAAACAATATTGCTAGTAAGTTTTGTTTCCATTGGTTAACCGGTTTCAGAGAAGAAGCCATTTTTAACTTTTTTCCTATAGGGTCCAATGTAAAACAAAGTCCAGTAGTGGTGGCCATTTTGAATTTCCCATTGGGATAAAAAACACAAACTTTATAGAGGACCATCCAAACAATATTGCTAGTAAGTTTTGTTTTGATTGGTTAAACGATTTTAGAGAAGAAGCCCTTTTAAACTTTTTTCTTATAGGGCCCTATGTTAAACTAAGTCTTGCAGTGGCGGCCATATTGGTTTTCCTATCCAAATAAAAAACACAAACTTTGTAAAGGTCCATCCAATGAACATGATGGCCAATTTTGGTTTCAACTGGCCACATGGTTTCAGAGAAGAAGATTAAAATGTAAGAAGTTTACAGACGCCGACAACAACGACGACGGACGCAGTGATAACAAAAATGTATCCAGTGGTTAAGAAAGAAAAATGGTGTAGGAATGTGGGGACAACAAAATTTTCAAACTATAGTTCACACTAGTTTTCAGTCAGGTTAGCTAATAATAGACACAATATTGCATATTTTCTCTCATAATTAGTTCTTATAGTCAAAATACAATTACCTGTCAGGTATTTTTTACCTATTGGTCAACCAATTCTTAATACAGATAAAAGCTGTTTAGGAAACTGTTTCATTCTGTTTTCTTTAAAGCTCTTCATCAGTGATAGCTTCAACATTTAAATTGCAGGTACTCATGTGCAACTCAGGTAACTTTAAACTTCTAACTCAAGTTCCAACTGCATTTAACCCCAAGCCAATCTCTTCTGGATGAGAAGTTTTAAAATTACCCAAGTCATGCATAAATAGCTGCAATTTAAATGTTCAGCTCTTTTTAATTAGGAGATTTAAAGAAAACATATTGAAGCAGTTTTCTAAACAGCTGTTATCTATTTATGGAATTGATTGAGCAATAGGTAGAAAATACCTGACAGGTCATAGTATTTTGACTATAATAAGATACTATGTTAGTACAAACAAACATTTATGTGACAAACCTGCAATGCTGCTCCTTCTAAGACAATAGATTCCCGAACTCTGACCCCTTCTCCAATGTTTACATATTTTCCAATGGAGACATTTGGTCCTAACTATGAAAAGATAAAAATAACACAACAGCTACATGTAAATATACGTTATCCAATGGGTTTTATTGTACAATATTAGAAAATGTTAGCTGCCATGTAACCTAAATTAACCTGTTACAAATGATACAGATTGATGAAAGTAAACCCGTACAGTTCATTTCTTTAGATTAATATTCTGACATATACAAATCTATATAAACTAAAACAACTATATCAGAATGTGTTGTCTTGCATGTATGCTTTATGATGAAATTGATGTTACATATGTATATGTAAAATAGGGCCAGTTTTCATATTTTTATATATATTTATGTGTAGTATTATTATTTTCACAGACAAGTATATTATTTATGTTAAACAGACACAGATCTGGCTAATTTCCATACTATGCCTATGATGTTACAATGTTCAGTTTTTGTTGATTTTTTGAGGGGAGGGAGAAGCCAAAATATCGGGTGACAATCCTCAACCTTTGACAAGACTGGCAATCCTTGTAAATTAAGGTTGCAGTCAAGCACACACTGCCCTGCAGTTAAGCTTGAACCAGTAACCTTGTGTTGACAGGCATGTAATTACTAGTAAATGACAAACTACTTTGAGTACTGAAAATGAATTTTTGTTGCCAACAAGACTAGTAAAACTAATATGTAAAAGATGAAGAGATCTGTCCATGTGTACACTCAGCTAAGCAGACATTTAAAACAGGATAACATATGAACTGCAGTTGAACCTTCCTTACAGTCACAATGTATGTTTATGGTTAAATCTTGCCACCAAGATATAATATACAAGACTTACAAAACCAAACAACTGCCACATAATTTTCATCTTGTTTTTTTAAAGAACACACCTGTCAAACAGTGAACATCAAATACTGATTGGTTCAAGTAACACAAAATGTATAATCCATGCACTCATCCATGTACATGTACACAAATAAGCTGCTCATTTCTATTGTAACATTTGATAATGTTTAATTAAAACTTATAATGACTCAAGTTAAGTTTTCAACTTAAACTTTACAAACACAAATTACATTCAAAGCTGTTCCAATAAAGATATTAAATATTTTTTGTTGACTTGTGTGCTGTGTCAATCACGTAACAAGTACCAATCAATACCTTTTCTGAGATTTCTCTATCAGGAATGTTCTGGATGAAGTGTCCGAATTTCCATGCAACATATAAATACTCTTGAAACTATGTTTGTCATATTGTAAATTTTACACCAGTGCCAAAACCCACTTGACTTAATCATTATTTAACTTTTTTTCGCCCTATTAACTTTAAATTATCCACAACCTTAGACAAGACTGGCAATCCTTGTAAATTAAGGCTGCAGTCAAGCACACACTAGCCTCTATTTATTAACTCTCAAGGTTTGACTGCAACAGGACATACATGCATATTACTTATATAAATGGTTTACTAACCACAGCAGTAGGATGAATTTGAGCTGTAGGATGAATTGTGACGTCTCCTATTATACATTAGTTTTACTTATATATATATGGTTTACTAACCACAGCAGTAGGATGAATTTGAGCTGTAGGATGAATTGTGACGTCTCCTATTATACATTAGTTTTACTTATATATATATGGTTTACTAACCACAGCAGTAGGATGAATTTGAGCTGTAGGATGAATTGTGACGTCTCCTATTATACATTAGTTTTACTTATATATATATGGTTTACTAACCACAGCAGTAGGATGAATTTGAGCTGTAGGATGAATTGTGACGTCTCCTATTATACATTAGTTTTACTTATATATAAATGGTTTACTAACCACAGCAGTAGGATGAATTTGAGCTGTAGGATGAATTGTGACGTCTCCTATTATACATTAGTTTTACTTATATATATATGGTTTACTAACCACAGCAGTAGGATGAATTTGAGCTGTAGGATGAATTGTGACGTCTCCTATTATACATTAGTTTTACTTATATATATATGGTTTACTAACCACAGCAGTAGGATGAATTTGAGCTGTAGGATGAATTGTGACGTCTCCTATTATACATTAGTTTTACTTATATATATATGGTTTACTAACCACAGCAGTAGGATGAATTTGAGCTGTAGGATGAATTGTGACGTCTCCTATTATACATTAGTTTTACTTATATATAAATGGTTTACTAACCACAGCAGTAGGATGAATTTGAGCTGTAGGATGAATTGTGACATCTCCTATTATACATTAGTTTTACTTATATATAAATGGTTTACTCACCACAGCAGTAGGATGAATTTGAGCTGTAGGATGAATTGTGACATCTCCTATTATACATTAGTTTTACTTATATATAAATGGTTTACTAACCACAGCAGTAGGATGAATTTGAGCTGTAGGATGAATTGTGACGTCTCCTATTATACATTAGTTTTACTTATATATATATGGTTTACTAACCACAGCAGTAGGATGAATTTGAGCTGTAGGATGAATTGTGACGTCTCCTATTATACATTAGTTTTACTTATATATATATGGTTTACTAACCACAGCAGTAGGATGAATTTGAGCTGTAGGATGAATTGTGACGTCTCCTATTATACATTAGTTTTACTTATATATATATGGTTTACTCACCACAGCAGTAGGATGAATTTGAGCTGTAGGATGAATTGTGACGTCTCCTATTATACATTAGTTTTACTTATATAAATGGTTTACTAACCACAGCAGTAGGATGAATTTGGGCTGTAGGATGAATTGTGACGTCTCCTATTATACATTAGTTTTACTTATATATATATGGTTTACTCACCACAGCAGTAGGATGAATTTGAGCTGTAGGATGAATTGTGACATCTCCTATTATACATTAGTTTTACTTATATATAAATGGTTTACTCACCACAGCAGTAGGATGAATTTGAGCTGTAGGATGAATTGTGACGTCTCCTATTATACATTAGTTTTACTTATATATATGGTTTACTAACCACAGCAGTAGGATGAATTTGAGCTGTAGGATGAATTGTGACGTCTCCTATTATACATTAGTTTTACTTATATATAAATGGTTTACTAACCACAGCAGTAGGATGAATTTGAGCTGTAGGATGAATTGTGACGTCTCCTATTATACATTAGTTTTACTTATATATAAATGGTTTACTCACCACAGCAGTAGGATGAATTTGAGCTGTAGGATGAATTGTGACGTCTCCTATTATACATTAGTTTTACTTATATATAAATGGTTTACTAACCACAGCAGTAGGATGAATTTGAGCTGTAGGATGAATTGTGACGTCTCCTATTATACATTAGTTTTACTTATATATATATGGTTTACTAACCACAGCAGTAGGATGAATTTGAGCTGTAGGATGAATTGTGACATCTCCTATTATACATTAGTTTTACTTATATATAAATGGTTTACTAACCACAGCAGTAGGATGAATTTGAGCTGTAGGATGAATTGTGACGTCTCCTATTATACATTAGTTTTACTTATATAAATGGTTTACTAACCACAGCAGTAGGATGAATTTGAGCTGTAGGATGAATTGTGACGTCTCCTATTATACATTAGTTTTACTTATATATAAATGGTTTACTCACCACAGCAGTAGGATGAATTTGAGCTGTAGGATGAATTGTGACGTCTCCTATTATACATTAGTTTTACTTATATATAAATGGTTTACTAACCACAGCAGTAGGATGAATTTGAGCTGTAGGATGAATTGTGACGTCTCCTATTATACATTAGTTTTACTTATATATAAATGGTTTACTAACCACAGCAGTAGGATGAATTTGAGCTGTAGGATGAATTGTGACGTCTCCTATTATACATTAGTTTTACTTATATATAAATGGTTTACTCACCACAGCAGTAGGATGAATTTGAGCTGTAGGATGAATTGTGACATCTCCTATTATACATTAGTTTTACTTATATATAAATGGTTTACTAACCACAGCAGTAGGATGAATTTGAGCTGTAGGATGAATTGTGACGTCTCCTATTATACATTAGTTTTACTTATATATAAATGGTTTACTCACCACAGCAGTAGGATGAATTTGAGCTGTAGGATGAATTGTGACGTCTCCTATTATACATTAGTTTTACTTATATATAAATGGTTTACTCACCACAGCAGTAGGATGAATTTGAGCTGTAGGATGAATTGTGACATCTCCTATTATACATTAGTTTTACTTATATAAATGGTTTACTCACCACAGCAGTAGGATGAATTTGAGCTGTAGGATGAATTGTGACATCTCCTATTATACATTAGTTTTACTTATATATATATGGTTTACTCACCACAGCAGTAGGATGAATTTGGGCTGTAGGATGAATTGTGACGTCTCCTATTATACATTAGTTTTACTTATATATATATGGTTTACTAACCACAGCAGTAGGATGAATTTGGGCTGTAGGATGAATTGTGACGTCTCCTATTATACATTAGTTTTACTTATATAAATGGTTTACTCACCACAGCAGTAGGATGAATTTGAGCTGTAGGATGAATTGTGACATCTCCTATTATACATTAGTTTTACTTATATATATATGGTTTACTCACCACAGCAGTAGGATGAATTTGAGCTGTAGGATGAATTGTGACGTCTCCTATTATACATTAGTTTTACTTATATAAATGGTTTACTCACCACAGCAGTAGGATGAATTTGAGCTGTAGGATGAATTGTGACATCTCCTATTATACATTAGTTTTACTTATATATATATGGTTTACTCACCACAGCAGTAGGATGAATTTGGGCTGTAGGATGAATTGTGACGTCTCCTATTATACATTAGTTTTACTTATATAAATGGTTTACTCACCACAGCAGTAGGATGAATTTGGGCTGTAGGATGAATTGTGACGTCTCCTATTATACATTAGTTTTACTTATATATAAATGGTTTACTCACCACAGCAGTAGGATGAATTTGAGCTGTAGGATGAATTGTGACGTCTCCTATTATACATTAGTTTTACTTATATATAAATGGTTTACTCACCACAGCAGTAGGATGAATTTGAGCTGTAGGATGAATTGTGACATCTCCTATTATACATTAGTTTTACTTATATATAAATGGTTTACTAACCACAGCAGTAGGATGAATTTGAGCTGTAGGATGAATTGTGACGTCTCCTATTATACATTAGTTTTACTTATATATAAATGGTTTACTCACCACAGCAGTAGGATGAATTTGAGCTGTAGGATGAATTGTGACGTCTCCTATTATACATTAGTTTTACTTATATATATATGGTTTACTAACCACAGCAGTAGGATGAATTTGAGCTGTAGGATGAATTGTGACGTCTCCTATTATACATTAGTTTTACTTATATAAATGGTTTACTCACCACAGCAGTAGGATGAATTTGGGCTGTAGGATGAATTGTGACGTCTCCTATTATACATTAGTTTTACTTATATATATATGGTTTACTAACCACAGCAGTAGGATGAATTTGAGCTGTAGGATGAATTGTGACGTCTCCTATTATACATTAGTTTTACTTATATATATATGGTTTACTCACCACAGCAGTAGGATGAATTTGAGCTGTAGGATGAATTGTGACGTCTCCTATTATACATTAGTTTTACTTATATATATATGGTTTACTAACCACAGCAGTAGGATGAATTTGAGCTGTAGGATGAATTGTGACGTCTCCTATTATACATTAGTTTTACTTATATAAATGGTTTACTCACCACAGCAGTAGGATGAATTTGAGCTGTAGGATGAATTGTGACATCTCCTATTATACATTAGTTTTACTTATATATATATGGTTTACTCACCACAGCAGTAGGATGAATTTGGGCTGTAGGATGAATTGTGACGTCTCCTATTATACATTAGTTTTACTTATATAAATGGTTTACTCACCACAGCAGTAGGATGAATTTGGGCTGTAGGATGAATTGTGACGTCTCCTATTATACATTAGTTTTACTTATATATATATGGTTTACTAACCACAGCAGTAGGATGAATTTGAGCTGTAGGATGAATTGTGACGTCTCCTATTATACATTAGTTTTACTTATATATATATGGTTTACTCACCACAGCAGTAGGATGAATTTGAGCTGTAGGATGAATTGTGACGTCTCCTATTATACATTAGTTTTACTTATATATAAATGGTTTACTCACCACAGCAGTAGGATGAATTTGAGCTGTAGGATGAATTGTGACGTCTCCTATTATACATTAGTTTTACTTATATATAAATGGTTTACTAACCACAGCAGTAGGATGAATTTGAGCTGTAGGATGAATTGTGACGTCTCCTATTATACATTAGTTTTACTTATATATAAATGGTTTACTAACCACAGCAGTAGGATGAATTTGAGCTGTAGGATGAATTGTGACGTCTCCTATTATACATTAGTTTTACTTATATATATATGGTTTACTAACCACAGCAGTAGGATGAATTTGAGCTGTAGGATGAATTGTGACGTCTCCTATTATACATTAGTTTTACTTATATATAAATGGTTTACTAACCACAGCAGTAGGATGAATTTGAGCTGTAGGATGAATTGTGACGTCTCCTATTATACATTAGTTTTACTTATATATATATGGTTTACTAACCACAGCAGTAGGATGAATTTGAGCTGTAGGATGAATTGTGACGTCTCCTATTATACATTAGTTTTACTTATATATATATGGTTTACTAACCACAGCAGTAGGATGAATTTGAGCTGTAGGATGAATTGTGACGTCTCCTATTATACATTAGTTTTACTTATATATATATGGTTTACTAACCACAGCAGTAGGATGAATTTGAGCTGTAGGATGAATTGTGACGTCTCCTATTATACATTAGTTTTACTTATATATAAATGGTTTACTAACCACAGCAGTAGGATGAATTTGAGCTGTAGGATGAATTGTGACGTCTCCTATTATACATTAGTTTTACTTATATATATATGGTTTACTCACCACAGCAGTAGGATGAATTTGAGCTGTAGGATGAATTGTGACGTCTCCTATTATACATTAGTTTTACTTATATATATATGGTTTACTAACCACAGCAGTAGGATGAATTTGAGCTGTAGGATGAATTGTGACGTCTCCTATTATACATTAGTTTTACTTATATATATATGGTTTACTAACCACAGCAGTAGGATGAATTTGAGCTGTAGGATGAATTGTGACGTCTCCTATTATACATTAGTTTTACTTATATATATATGGTTTACTAACCACAGCAGTAGGATGAATTTGAGCTGTAGGATGAATTGTGACGTCTCCTATTATACATTAGTTTTACTTATATATATATGGTTTACTAACCACAGCAGTAGGATGAATTTGAGCTGTAGGATGAATTGTGACGTCTCCTATTATACATTAGTTTTACTTATATATATATGGTTTACTCACCACAGCAGTAGGATGAATTTGAGCTGTAGGATGAATTGTGACGTCTCCTATTATACATTAGTTTTACTTATATATATATGGTTTACTCACCACAGCAGTAGGATGAATTTGAGCTGTAGGATGAATTGTGACGTCTCCTATTATACGGGGCTTTCCCTCACCATTCCTTGCTAATCTTTCTTGATGAGTTTGTTGATAAATTGCTAGATAATGTCTGTTGGCATATATGGCAGCTCTGGAAACAAAGGAAATTTTCAACTTGATTTAAAAAGCAAAATGTTGACTAAAGTCGTAAGTATATAAACAGGTGAAACAACATGAATTTACCTGGTTTTTTCGGTCAGTGTAAATGTTTATAAACAAATGAAACGATTCTTCAAACATTCTTACATACTGATTATGTTTGTAAATAGAAAAAAACAAATATTTTTGCTACACATTGATTATGTCTGTAAACAGAATGAAAAATAAATATTTTTGATATATGTCTATCTGCCTTGCTATCAACAGGTTGACTGAGGATGTTATGATGGCTGGGGATTTTTTTTGTAACAAACAGAATTTTTGGTTTTTTTTGCTACTCTGCTATTAAACATATGATATATTGTTGTTTTAATGTCAAATTACATACATGCAGGTTTTCCACAAGTAAAACAAATCGGTTTAATATGAGCAATCTGATTTTAAACAAAACATTTTATGTAAAGGATGTAATAATAAAATAAGATGACCAATGGTATCAGTGTTCATTATCAGAACTCATTGCATAAGGTTCCCGAAACAATAAATAAAAGGCTCTCAACAATATATTATGTTTATGTATGTGAAAGTAGCAGCAGGAATAGCTGTCAAATTTACTGGCCAATATCTACTCCATGATGCTTCAACTAACTTATTACAAATCTAATATTTTTTATGTTTTCTTTAAATGCTAGAATTGCTTAACAACAAATCACTAAGTGACATACCCTGTAGACTTGATCTGACTCCAGAAACGTTTTGTATCATACGCAAACAGCTTTCCAGAACTAGCTAGTGGTACAAATATATCCTGTTCTAACCGGATCACTTCACTTGTGGGTATGTTGGGATCAAAACTGAAAGTTAAACAAGAAATTTATCTCAAGAAATAACAATGAAAATGCATTGATATAACCCTAATCAAGTGATGAGCAAAAATTTCTTAATTTCAATTATTAAAAAATTCTTATATTTTTTAAGGAAAATTGTGCATTTTGTAAAACCTTACAACCTGAGAATAAAACAACTTGACAACAGAAGTAGCTCCAATGGCTTCAAATGACACACTTTGTAAACTAGATGCTCCAACCAGAATTAAGGTAACAAATCAACAACAATACCCAGAATATTGGTGATTTACTCGGTAAATTATTACACAGTTCAAATTTTAATTGAGTGTTTTTTGCTGATAAAAGTAGCATTTCTCATGTTAGCCATGACTTAAGTGTTATCAGCATAAAATAAGAAATCTTGAACAATCAGGATATATTTAACTTTTTTATTTTAGATGTTTTAAATTTAAAACAATCCAAAATAAGAATTACCCAAAGGAGGTATTGTTATAAAACATTGGACGTGCAGTTTCTTCACAGAGAAGATTTTAGTACCAATTTTTTAACAAGCAAGAAAACATTTGGAATTGGAATTGTAAATGGTACAGAAAAAAGTATCTGCCAATCAAAAACAAGGACCTCCCATAGTGATCATTTCTCCACCCAATTAGGAAATAATGAGGAATCTTTAAAGATGACCACACTAACATCATTTGTTCCAAGTTATAATAAAATTTGACTTAGAGATACGGAGAAGAAACTCAGGTTTGTCCATGGCTACCATGTTTTTTTTTCACATTTATAAGGAAGGAAGCCAGAATACTTAGAAAAATACCAGACATTTGGTAGGAAACTGACAATCCTTCTTAATTAAGATTGGTGTTGAGCCTACCCTGCTCACAGTAAGACACAGTAAACCTGCAAACTCAGAGTTGACATCAACAGGAGATGTCGATGTAAACACTTGGTCACGTAGGCCCCATTTTTGAAGATCAACAACCATATAGGTGTTATTTTTTAAAGTTACAAAACATTTGAACTTGTAGTTTCAGAGGAAAAGTTATTAAGCTAGAATGGACTTGGGATCAAAATACCCTCCTTGCAGTGCGACTCAAACCTGCAACCTCACTGGTGACAGACATAGCAGACCAGCTTCATTAACCTTACATAACTTTGATATTTCACTGCAAAATACATAGCAATGATATGTCACTGCACAATACATAGCAATGATATGTCACTGCACAATACATAGCAATGATATGTCACTGCACAAGACATAGCAATGATATGTCACTGCACCATACATAGCAATGATATGTCACTGCACAACACATAGCAATGATATGTCACTGCACAACACATAGCAATGATATGTCACTGCACAAGACATAGCCATGATATGTCACTGCACAATACATAGCAATGATATGTCACTGCACAAGACATAGCAATGATATGTCACTGCACAATACATAGCCATGATATGTCACTGCACAAGACATAGCAATGATATGTCACTGCACAAGACATAGCAATGATATGTCACTGCACAATACATAGCAATGATATGTCACTGCACAACACATAGCAATGATATGTCACTGCACAAGACATAGCAATGATATGTCACTGCACAATACATAGCAATGATATGTCACTGCACAACACATAGCAATGATATGTCACTGCACAACACATAGCAATGATATGTCACTGCACAAGACATAGCAATGATATGTCACTGCACAATACATAGCAATGATATGTCACTGCAAAATACATAGCAATGATATGTCACTGCACAACACATAGCAATGATATGTCACTGCACAAGACATAGCCATGATATGTCACTGCACAATACATAGCAATGATATGTCACTGCACAAGACATAGCAATGATATGTCACTGCACAATACATAGCAATGATATGTCACTGCACAACACATAGCAATGATATGTCACTGCACAACACATAGCCATGATATGTCACTGCACAATACATAGCAATGATATGTCACTGCACAAGACATAGCAATGATATGTCACTGCACAATACATAGCCATGATATGTCACTGCACAAGACATAGCAATGATATGTCACTGCACAAGACAAAGCAATGATATGTCACTGCACAAGACATAGCAATGATATGTCACTGCACAATACATAGCCATGATATGTCACTGCACAAGACATAGCAATGATATGTCACTGCACAACACATAGCAATGATATGTCACTGCACAAGACATAGCCATGATATGTCACTGCACAATACATAGCAATGATATGTCACTGCACAAGACATAGCAATGATATGTCACTGCACAATACATAGCCATGATATGTCACTGCACAAGACATAGCAATGATATGTCACTGCACAAGACATAGCAATGATATGTCACTGCACAAGACATAGCAATGATATGTCACTGCACAATACATAGCAATGATATGTCACTGCACAATACATAGCCATGATATGTCACTGCACAAGACATAGCAATGAGATGTCACTGCACAATACATAGCAATATATTTCACTGCACAAGACATAGCAATGATATGTCATTGCACAATACATAGCAATATATTTCACTGCACAAGACATAGCAATGATATGTCACTGCACAATACATAGCAATGATATGTCACTGCACAACACATAGCAATGATATGTCACTGCACAAGACATAGCAATGATATGTCACTGCACAATACATAGCAATGATATGTCACTGCACAACACATAGCAATGATATGTCACTGCACAAGACATAGCAATGATATGTCACTGCACAAGACATAGCAATGATATGTCACTGCACAATACATAGCAATGATATGTCACTGCAAAATACATAGCAATGATATGTCACTGCACAACACATAGCAATGATATGTCACTGCACAAGACATAGCCATGATATGTCACTGCACAATACATAGCAATGATATGTCACTGCACAAGACATAGCAATGATATGTCACTGCACAATACATAGCAATGATATGTCACTGCACAACACATAGCAATGATATGTCACTGCACAACACATAGCCATGATATGTCACTGCACAATACATAGCAATGATATGTCACTGCACAAGACATAGCAATGATATGTCACTGCACAATACATAGCCATGATATGTCACTGCACAAGACATAGCAATGATATGTCACTGCACAAGATAAAGCAATGATATGTCACTGCACAAGACATAGCAATGATATGTCACTGCACAATACATAGCCATGATATGTCACTGCACAAGACATAGCAATGATATGTCACTGCACAAGACATAGCAATGATATGTCACTGCACAAGACATAGCAATGATATGTCACTGCACAATACATAGCAATGATATGTCAGTGCACAATACATAGCAATATATTTCACTGCACAAGACATAGCAATGATATGTCACTGCACAATACATAGCAATGATATGTCACTGCACAACACATAGCAATGATATGTCACTGCACAAGACATAGCAATGATATGTCACTGCTTAATACATAGCAATGATATGTCACTGCACAACACATAGCAATGATATGTCACTGCACAAGACATAGCAATGATATGTCACTGCACAAGACATAGCAATGATATGTCACTGCACAATACATAGCAATGATATGTCACTGCAAAATACATAGCAATGATATGTCACTGCACAACACATAGCAATGATATGTCACTGCACAAGACATAGCCATGATATGTCACTGCACAATACATAGCAATGATATGTCACTGCACAAGACATAGCAATGATATGTCACTGCACAATACATAGCAATGATATGTCACTGCACAACACATAGCAATGATATGTCACTGCACAACACATAGCCATGATATGTCACTGCACAAGACATAGCAATGATATGTCACTGCACAAGACATAGCAATGATATGTCACTGCACAATACATAGCCATGATATGTCACTGCACAAGACATAGCAATGATATGTCACTGCACAAGACATAGCAATGATATGTCACTGCACAAGACATAGCCATGATATGTCACTGCACAATACATAGCAATGATATGACACTGCACAAGACATAGCAATGATATGTCACTGCACAATACATAGCAATGATATGTCACTGCACAACACATAGCAATGATATGTCACTGCACAAGACATAGCCATGATATGTCACTGCACAATACATAGCAATGATATGTCACTGCACAAGACATAGCAATGATATGTCACTGCACAATACATAGCCATGATATGTCACTGCACAAGACATAGCAATGATATGTCACTGCACAAGACATAGCAATGATATGTCACTGCACAAGACATAGCAATGATATGTCACTGCACAATACATAGCAATGATATGTCATTGCACAATACATAGCAATATATTTCACTGCACAAGACATAGCAATGATATGTCACTGCACAACACATAGCAATGATATGTCACTGCACAAGACATAGCAATGAGATGTCACTGCACAATGCATAGCAATGATGTGTCACTGCACAACACATAGCAATGATATGTCACTGCACAATACATAGCAATGATATGTCACTGCACAAGACATAGCAATGATATGTCACTGCACAAGACATAGCAATGATATGTCACTGCACAATACATAGCAATGATATGTCACTGCACAATACATAGCAATGATATGTCACTGCACAAGACATAGCAATGAGATGTCACTGCACAATACATAGCAATGATGTGTCACTGCACAACACATAGCAATGATATGTCACTGCACAATACATAGCCATGATATGTCACTGCACAAGACATAGCAATGATATGTCACTGCACCATACATAGCAATGATATGTCACTGCACAACACATATCAATGATATGTCACTGCACAATACATAGCAATATATTTCACTGCACAAGACATAGCAATGATATGTCACTGCACAACACATAGCAATGATATGTCATTGCACAATACATAGCAATATATTTCACTGCACAAGACATAGCAATGATATGTCACTGCACAAGACATAGCAATGATATGTCACTGCACAACACATAGCAATGATATGTCACTGCACCATACATAGCAATGATATGTCACTGCACAACACATAGCACTGATATGTCACTGCACAATACATAGCACTGATATGAAACTGCACAAGACATAGCAATGATATGTCACTGCACAATACATAGCAATGATATGAAACTGCACAAGACATAGCAATATAATATGTCACTGCACAAGACATAGCAATGATATGTCACTGCACAAGACATAGCAATGATATGTCACTGCACAATACATAGCAATGATATGTCACTGCAAAAACATATCACTTATATGTCACTGCAAATAACTATTGACTACAAAAGGCATGGCAATTACTTCAATGATAATATGCAAAATACATGGTGACCATACATGTATATCTATGACAAATAGGGTGCCATTACAATATAGATTTAAAGAGATGTAAAAATATACAAAGTATACAAAGTTTCAGAAATTACAGCATAATTTGTCAAAATTAACTGAAACTATCAAGAAAGCTTTATTGTGATATGTAGGTCAAACAAATGCTAACAACATTCATTCAAAGCATGCCATATATGTAAATGTACAATCATTCTAACATTCTAATTTACATACATGCACTTTGGACTTATACATTTATTTCTAATATGTTAGGTTTAAACTAATTATGGTTAGTAAGGGGAGATAACAACAGGACCAATCATACCACATTCTAGTTTAGTTTGTGTTTTGTAAAATTATTTATCATGCACTTTTTAGAATGTGTTCCATTACCATGTTAATTAAGATAAGTTGTATAGTATCTTTCTGTTATTCATCATTTTTCCTTAATTACTCAGGTCACTTTCAGTTATATCTATTTAAGGAATAACTACAAAAAATATTTTCTCTATCAAGGGATAACACAATTCCTTTGTGAACATTGTATAATCATAGTAGCTGCTATTGAATGTGCACAACAGAAATTTTGTAATCCTTCAATAGAGAAACTATTTTTGTAGTTAATACTTATAAATGGATGTTTTGTGTAGTACACTTTTGTACATTTTTCTATGGTCAATGAAACCCACTTGATGGTTTTTTAATGATGAAGTAGGCAACTATAATAATATATGTCAATCTAAAGTTCCAAAGCTGCTTTAACAACACACTGACTATCTGCAAAAGGCTTAAAATTATAATAATATATGTCAATCTAAAGTTCCAAAGCTGCTTTAACAACAGACTGACTATCTGCAAAAGGCTTAAAATTATAATAATACTAAACGTTCGGAAAATACGGTACTATGTTTGCTTACTTTCGAAATTCAGATTTAATCTATAGAACTATAGGCTCCCAGGAGAGTGTAATCGCTCACCTGGAACACCAATGACATCTAGCTATCTTCAAATTGTTGCAATTTACATTTTCAGTCTAGTTGTTACAGCTGTTAAGTTACTGGGCAAAAGCTAAAAAATTCTTCAAAAATTTTGATTAAGAGCAATAACTCCTATAAGGTGCCGTCAGAACATTTCTGAAAAAGTTAATGATTTGTAGGTCTTCAGTTTAATTTAGTAATTTACAGTTTTACTCTAGTTATTATGGACTTTAATTTCAACACAAAATCTTATTATTTTGTCAGAATTTGTCATTAAAGGACAATAACTCCTATAAAGATTCATCTAACAATTTCAGACAAAAGATGTGAATTGTAGGACTTGAATTGCTGATCATTTTTGCAATTTACAACTTCACTCTAGCTGTTATATTTTTAGGTTACAGGGCAAAAACTGAAAAGTTAATAAAAAAGTTGTCATTTATGGCAATAACTACTAAAAGGTGTGGTCTGACAATTCTGGACAAACTACATGTATGTTCTTTGCAGGCATTGTCTTGCTAATCATTTAAGCAATTGACAATGTCAATCTACACCCCTTGAAACATAAAACGTTCCCATTTATGCGTTCGTTTTTCGTTTTCCGTTCGTTCGTATATCGTTTTTCGTTCATCCATCGGTACGTCCGTTCGTTCGTCAACATTCGCAAAAGAAAATATTTTACACTTTGTTAGTCTGATAGAAAATACTACATTCTGTTATCAAATTAAAATAATCTGAACATTAAAATGTCAATTTGAAATATAGTGTATTTATTTTAAAACTATAAATTCATTACAATCATGAACATGTTTGATATTAAATATAAACATAAACAATATGAAATACTTTCTCCATCTATTTTGTTAAATGTAAATCTACAATATTCAGGTTGTACAAATAAATATGATTTATTTGAACACTCTCCAAATTTTGTAAACACATGAAATTTTTCTATTTTAGTTCCTAAAACCTTTTCAAAATGTATGTTTTATACAGAAGTCTTTGAATATCCCTACAATGTCTTCATTTGATACAAAAACTGAATAATCTTGCATAAAATCTTAATTTGATGTCACAATATTTGATTGGAAATAGATATTTCATTTCCTAGGTTTTAAATTGCATGTATAATGTCTCAAGACTGATTTAGCATCTCTTAGATAGGTCTCAGGAGTGATTTTATATATGTAATATGGTTTTTTATTGTATTGCAAAGGTGTAAGGAGTGATTTTATATATGTAATATGGTTTTTTATTGTATTGCAAAGGTGTAAGGAGTGATTTTATAGGTAATATGGTTTTCAATTGTATCGCAAAGGTCTCAGGAGTGATTTTGCATGTGAAATATGTTTTTTAATTGTATTGCTAGGGTCTCAGGGGTGATTTTATATATGTAATATGGTTTTTAATTGTATCGCAAAGGTCTGAGAAATGATTTTATATGTGTATTATGGTTTTTAATTGTATCGCACAGGACTCGGGAGTGATTTTATATGGGTAATATAGTTTTTAATTGTATTGCTAGGGTCTCAGGAGTGATTTTGTATGTGAAATATGGTTTTTAATTGTATTGCTAGGGTCTCAGGAGTGATTTTCATGTGTATTATGGTTTTTAATTGTATCGCAAAGGTCTCAAGAGTGATTTTATATGGGTAATATGGTTTTTAATTGTATTGCAAAGGTCTCAGGAGTGATTTTATATGGGTAATATAGGTTTTAATTGTATTGTTAGGGTCTCAGGAGTGATTTTGTATGTGAAATATGGTTTTTAATTGTATTGCTAGGGTCTCAGGAGTGATTTTCATGTGAAATATGAGCTTTAATTGTATCGCAAAGGTCTCAGGAGTGATTTTATATGTGCAATATGGTTTTTAATTTTATTGCTAAGGTCTCAGGAGTGATTTTGTATGTGAAATATGGTTTTTAATTGTATTGCAAGGTTTCAGGAGTGATGTTGTATGTGAAATATGGGTTTTTATTGTATCGCAAAGGTCTCAGGAGTGATTTTATATGTGTAATAGGGTTTTTAATTTTTTGCTAAGGTCTCAGGAGTGATTTGTATGTGAAACATGGTTTTAAATTGTATCGCAAAGGTCTCAGGAGTGATTTAATATGTGTAATATGGTTTTTAATTGTATTGCTAAGGTCTCAGGAGTGATTTTGTATGTGAAATATAGTTTTAAATTGTATTGCAAAGGTCTAAGGAGTGATTTTATATGTGTAATATGGTTTTTAATTTTATTGCTAAGGTCTCAGGAGTGATTTTGTATGTAAAATATGGTTTTAAATTGTATCGCAAAGGTCTAAGGAGTGATTTTATATGTGTAATATGGTTTTTAATTTTATTGCTAAGGTCTCAGGAGTGATTTTGTATGTAAAATTTGGTTTTAAATTGTATCGCAAAGGTCTAAGGAGTGATTTTATATGTGTAATATGGCTTTTAATTTTATTGCTAAGGTCTCCGGAGTTATTTTGTATGTGAAATATGGTTTTTAATTGTATTGCTAGGGTCTCAGGAGTGATTTTGTATGTGAAATATGGTTTTTAATTGTATTGCTAGGGTCTCAGGAGTGATTTTGCATGTAAAATATGGGTTTTAATTGTATCGCAAAGGTCTCAGGAGTGATTTTATATGTGTAATATGGTTTTTAATTGTATTGCTTAGGTCTCAGGAGTGATTTTGTATGTGAAATATGGGTTTTAATTGTATTGCTAGGGTCTCAGGAGTGATTTTATGTGTAATGTGGTTTTAAATTTTATTGCTAAGGTCTCAGGAGTGATTTTGTATGGGAAATATTGTTTTAAATTGTATCGCAAAGGTCTAAGGAGTAATTTGTATTGTGAAATATGGTTTTAAATTGTATTGCAAAGGTCTAAGGAGTGATTTTATATGTGTAATATGGTTTTTAATTGTATTGCTAGGGTCTCAGGAGTGCATTTTTAATGTGTAATATGGTTTTTAATTGTATTGCTAAGGTCTCAGGAGTGATTTTGTATGTGAAATATGGTTTTTAATTGTATTGCTAAGGTCTCAGTAGTGAAATTGTATGTGAAATATGGCTTTTAACTGCATAGCTTAAAGGTCTATGGATTGATTTTATATTTGTATTATGGTTTTTTATTGATTTCTTATGTATCAGGAGTAATTTTATATGTTTAATTTAGTTTTTAATTGTATTTCGAAGGTCTCAGTAGTTTTTTATTATGTTAAATATGGTTTTTAATATTATTGCAAAGGTCTCGGGAGTGATATTACAAATATGTGATTTTAAATTGTGTTATTTGAACACCACCTTGAGAGATAGAGAATTTTTATAATAAATTACCCCTAAATTAATAAAACTACACGGTTTAACAAATATATAACACATAATAAATATACAGTTGGATTAGTACATTTCATTATATGCAATCAAGATTAATTAATTTTATAAAAGCTTCCTCGGGAATGTGTAATAATTACTGTAATCAAAATAAAATGGATGATTAAGCTCGTTTCTTTTTTACACTGTGATAAAAAATATTTATAGGTCCATTATTAAAACATTTCCATGTTTAGCCCAAATCCCGAATGTGAATATTTAATAAAAATACTCAACCCCACAAATTTTCTCGTAGGCTTGTTATGTTGTCACGTTTTGTGTGTGTGTGTGTGTGTGTGTGTGTGTATTACCTATTTGAGATGTCACAAATCATTTAAATGATGATTTAATGAAAATAAAGTATAATTATTGTATTATTTATTCCTTTTCAATTTTTTATTTGTTTACTATAAACTAGCTTGATTCTCAAGATTGTTTTTAAAATGATCGAACGTTTCTTGATTTTTACAAAGCACCATATAGGCATCTCCATTCGTTTTCCCACATACATGACATACCAACGATTGAAGCGTATAGCTTATCTCTGATTGGTTAATTTTTAAATGGTTCGTCTGGACGATAAGAGCGTTCGTTCGTTCTTCGTCCGTTAGTATGTCGTTTTTGGTTCGTCCGTTTAACGTTTGTACGGGAACGTTTTACGTTTCAGGGGGTGTAGCTTTTATAGTTAACTTAAAATTTTGTCAAAAATCTTAATTTAAAGGAAAAAAATCCTGCAGGAAGTTATTACACAACTTTGGACTTATAGGAACATTTTGTAGAGCTTACATGATGATCATTTGAAATAAAGGTTTTCTATATAGCTATTATAATTTTTGAGATATTAACCAATGTTCTATTTTTTTGTAACTTCAGGCATCTTTGTCCATTAATTAACACCCTGGGTATAAATGTGAAGTAGGATGATTGTGTGTCAAGTTTAAACAAAAAAATGGCCAAGAGGTTTCAGAGGAGGACATTTTTGAAAAAGTTAAAGACAGACGACGGACACCAAGTGATGGCAAAAGCTCACATGAACCTTTGGTCCAGGCGAGTTTAAATAGCTTGATTATTTAAGAAGAATCAATATGTGTAAATATGTTTTTAATGGTAAATCTTAAACCGGTGGAAAGGAAATTCAAACATTAGTATGTTGGACTTGTCATCAAAGGACATCTTGAAAGGGTTCAATATTTACAACATCAACTGAACTTATTGTATATGAGGTAAACATTTATGAACATTTACAAGTGTTTGTCATCATAGTAAAATAGAAACACCAGCACCAAGGAATTCTGCAAAACTGCCATCAATGATTACAATTTTGCCATCAAGGTTTAGATGTCTAATGCATCATTATATTTGAAGAATGTTGCTGTTGAAGCTTGTTAATTCCCCAACAAGCAGCACCTGATTAATTTTTTTTAATGGAATATATGTTATTTTCTGTATAAGAGCTTGCTCTAAATTTTCAAGCAATATTATTATTATTGTTTCCCTAGAGTCTGAAGGATAACTTAATCATCGGCTTCAAAATAATTGTTGAGTATAGGGAAGGTTCCAAGCCTAGGTGCCCTAAAAAAAATTTAATCTTTTTACTGTCAATTTTATACTAGTACTTTATAGGTTCTTGATTTTATTGAAACATTTGATTTCCTATGTTGTCTTGGTACATGTAATTGAGAAAAGTCTTATGCTAAACAAATGTTTTTCGTGGTACTGGGTCCAGGGCTCTACCTAAAGAGCTACGAGGCACATACCTGACAAATAAAGATGCCCTCTTGATGGAGGTTAACAATACAAAATTGGGAAAGCCTTCATTAGCTGCAGACCATAGTGGTAGATGTTTTCAGAAAGTGCAACACATGTTCCTTGAATGTTATAGACCACTTTTGTAGACTTTGAAAAAGAGTTGGAACAGTGTCGATACAAAAGTTAAAATTAACCCCCGGACTGTTCTCACCATATTTTGGTAATGCCAGTCAATATTTTCATGACATAAGACCATTCCATTTCCGAATCTTATTTGCAATTTTTAACCATAGCTTGAACACTGCTTGCTTGCCATTAGGCCAGCTCGAACACTGCTTGCTTGCCATTAGGCCTGCATTAAACCAAACAAAATAATTGCATATATGTAAAACCATGTGACTGTCAAGAATGCAACAACATTTTAAATTATTATCAACATCTAACTACCTTTATGTTGCTTTGAAGCATGAAACTTTATACATACAGTAATCTTATATTAGAAATGTGCTGTAGTAAAAAGTTGAATAACAAAAAATTATAACTTGCACATACATAAATTATGGACTGATGGTTCATACTTACTATTTTCCCCTGAAAAATATGGAACAATTGGGATCAGTATAATACATTCTATGCAAAAACAGTTTTTCTTACTTACTAAAGTCTAAAAGAGTAAGGTGGAAGTAAAATGAGGCTGCCATGTTTGACCTCGGGTAGCAAAATTGGAAATGGACTTAATAAATTTAATTAATCGTCATATTATTTGTTTTTTTTATTGTAAAAGTCATGACCTAAACCCCATTTTTTACGAAGCACTTGATACTAAATGTGACATTGGTGAGGACTAAAATAATTAGTCCACAAGGTTTACAAATGTCAGTCCAACTAGTTGTGATAGTGTGATAGTGGCATTACAAGTACTAAGCAATTATAAACAACAGCTCTTAAAGGAACCACTGCTTTCAAAGACCATCCACCTCTGATGGCCAGCTTTATAAAACCAGATTGTGGCAGCAGATACAGTGCTCTTGTCAAACAGTCATTATATAAGTAATATTCATGGTGGTGTATAGATTTAAAAAAAAATTCAAGTAACAAAAATAATACTAAAATACTAGAATATAAAACAAAAAATATATATAAACTCATGACAGGATCAGCGCTGCTGCTGCTACCAGCACATACAAAAAAACATGAGGGTCACACTTACCCCACAGAAAGACAAAACCAAGCACATACAGACATGCTTATAGATTTACCCAAAAGCACCAGGTATGTCTTCAGCTCCTCTTTACATAAAATAAAATAAAATTTGCCAACAAAATTCAGAAAAACCTACTAGTAGAAAAATTCTCTTAACTTTAAAGGATTATAATGTTATAGGACTAAAAATGTAAAAAAGTGTCTATTGTCAAAAATACATCGACTTATTTAGTTTTAATAACTAACACAACAGGATCTACACTATCATAAATATATATAATAATTCCTGACTATTTTACATGTACCAGAATCAATAAAGGTGTTTATATCTCACCTGAGATTTGGAATCATTTTGGCTGTCTACCCATGACAATGTTTACATGCAAAACAATATACAATTTTTGTCGAAATACAAAGTGTACATTCAAATTGTTTACCTGCGTTGGATTGTCTGCGTTAGGAAAGACAATCAAGAGTAAGTTTACCCACGTTGGATTGTCTGCATAAGGAAAGACAATCAAGAGTAAACAATTTGAATGTAGGCAACAGTTGCTTTATTATACAGAAACTACACATATATATTTTAATAAAAGACTGTTGATTTGTGTATTGTTAATTGTCTCAATAAAGTATATCTAAGTAAGGTATAATAATAAAGGTTCAAGATGTACTTCAACTCATCTACAAGCCAACTGTATAATTTAATACAGTATTTTACGGTACTTGATTCAGCTAGAATTAAACCAAAATATCCTCAAAGAAAAATGAAAGTGGTTATCATATATGCGATCCACAACTGACCACATGATCATATTTAGTGTCCCAGATGTCCATTGCTTTTCAATGGAGCAGACCTCGGTAATGTTCAGCAAACATAGGAAATACTATTTGAGTAACTAACTTCTTTTGCTCAAAACTGTTAACATTGACTCAAAGTAAAAAAATATATTTAATTTGGATTAATTAGCAATACATTAATTTTATAAAGCTGTATTTCTTGGTTGAATAATAAAATTAAACGTGACTTCATTTATGGGTCGGATACCTTAAATTCTAGGAAATATGTCAAATGTACTATTAGTCAACACAGTATTACAAGTATTATTTACTACTGTTACTTAAGGAGCTACAAACTATCTTCCACATACTTGTATTTACTTTCCAGATTTTGTTTAAAGATTTGTTCCAGTGGCTGGAAAATCTCTGGTGAGAACAGGTAAACTCCAGCATTAATGGTAGTACTGACATAAGTCTCTGGCTTCTCCACATAGTGTAACACCTGAAAAAGATAATCTTCAGCATTAATCGTAGAACTGACATATGTAGCTGGCTTCTCCACATAGTGTAATACCTGAAAAAGATAATCTTCAGCATTACTCATAGAACTGACATATGTAGCTGGCTTCTCCACATAGTGTAATACCTGAAAAAGATAAACTCCAGTGTTAATTGTAGTACTGACGTTTGTAACTGGTTTCTCCTCATAGTGTATCACCTGAAAAAGTTTGATGACATTTACACCAATGTTTTGGACATGTTTCATCTTGTTGAAAAATTTTACAAGATTCACAGCAAAACATAATAAGGAGGCTTACCTATGAGAAGACCATAACACAAATAGGAAGAATGCTTACCTATGAGAAGACTACAACACAAATAAGAAGGAGGCTTACCTATGAGAAGACTCACACAAATAGGAAGGAGGCTTACCTATGAGAAGACTATAACACAAATAGGAAGGAGGCTTACCTATGAGAAGACTATAACACAAATAGGAAGGAGTCTTACCTATGAGAAGACTATTACACAAATAAGGAGGCCTACCTATGAGAAGACTAACACAAATTGGAAGAAGGCTTACCTATGAGAAGACTATAACACAAATAGGAAGGAGGCTTACCTATGAGAAGACTATAACACAAATAAGGAGGCTTACCTATGAGAAGACTATTACACAAATAAGGAGGCCTGCCTATGAGAAGACTATAACACAAATAAGAAGGAGGCTTACCTATGAGAAGACTATAACACAAATAAGAAGGAGGCTTACCTATGAGAAGACTATAACACAAAACTATAACACACATAAGGAGGCTTACCTATGAGAAGACTATAACACAAATAAGGAGGCTTACATATGAGAAGACTATAACACAAATTGGAAGAAGGCTTACCTATGAGAAGACTATAACACAAATAAGGAGGCTTACCTATAAGAAGACTAACACAAATTGGAAGAAGGCCTATTACCTATGAGAAGACTATAACACAAATTGGAAGAAGGCTTATTACCTATGAGAAGACTATAACACAAATTGGAAGAAGGCTTACCTATGAGAAGACTATAACACAAATAAGGAGGCTTACCTATGAGAAGACTATAATACAAATAAGGAGGCTTACCTATGAGAAGACTATAACACAAATAAGGAGGCTTACCTATGAGAAGACTATAACACAAATAAGAAGAAGGCTTACCTATGAGAAGACTATAACACAAACCAGAGGCTCTTAAGAGCCTGTATCGCTCACCTGATTTTATAGGCAATGAAGATGGCATTTCCCTGATGTTAAACTAAGTCCTGTAATTTTCAATAAACTTTAAATAGGACCATCCAAACAATATTACTAGAAAGCTTTGTTTCATTGGTTGACCGGTTGTATAGAGAAGATTTTTTTTATTTGCCCATAGGGTCCTATGTTAAACTAAGTCCTGCGCCGTGGTGGCCATTTTGAATTTCCAATTGCCATAAAAAACATAAACTTTATAAAGGACCATCCAAACAATATTGCTAGTAAGTTTTTGTTTCCATTGATTAACCTGTTTCAGAGAAGAAGCCTTTAAAAACTTTTTCCCATAGGGTCCTATGTTAAACTAAGTCCTACGGTAGCGGCCATTTTGAATTTCCAATTGCCATTAAAAACATAAACTTTATAGAGGACCATCCAAACAATATTGCTAGTAAGTTTTTGTTTCCATTGATTAACCGGTTTCAGAGAAGCAGCCTTTAAAAACGTTTTCCCATAGGGTCCTATGTTAAACTAAGTCCTGCGGTAGCGGCCATTTTGAATTTCCAATTGCCATAAAAAACATAAACTTTATAGAGGACCATCCAAACAATATTGCTAGAAAGTTTTGTTTTGATTGGTTAAACGGTTTCAGAGAAGAAGCCCTTTTAAACTTTTTTCTCATAGGGTCGAATGTTAAACCAAGTCCTGCGGTGGCGGCCATTTTGAATTTCCGATTGGGATAAAAAACATTAACTTTATAGAGGACCATCCAAACAATATTGCTAGTAAGTTTTGTTTCCATTGGTTGACTGGTTTCAGAAAAGAAGCCTTTCAAACTTTTTCCCATAGGGTCCTATGTTAAATTAAGTCCTGCGGTGGCAGCCATTTTGAATTTCCAATTGCCATAAAAAACACAAACTTTATAGAGGACCATCCAAACAATATTGCTAGTAAGTTTTTGTTTCCATTGATTAACCGGTTTCAGAGAAGAAGCCTTTTAAAACTTTTTCCCATAGGGTTCTATGTTAAACTAAGTCCTGCGGTGGCGGCCATTTTGAATTTCCAATTCCCATCAAAAACACAAACTTTATAGAGGACCATCCAAACAATATTGCTAGTAAGTTTTGTTTTGATTGGTTAAACGGTTTCAGAGAAGAAGCCCTTTTTAACTTTTTTCCCATAGGGTCCTATGTTAAACTAAGTCTTGAGGTGGCGGCCATATTGGTTTACCAATCAAAATAAAAAACACAAACTTTGTAAAGGTCCATCCAATGAACATTATGGCCAAGTTTGGTTTCAATTGGCCAAGTGGTTTCAGAGAAGAAGATTAAAATGTAAAAAGTTTACAGACGCCGACGAAGACCTATGAGAAGACTATAACACAAATAAGGAGGCTTACCTATGAGAAGACTAACACAAATTAGAAGAAGGCTTAACTATGAAAAGACTATAACACAAATAGGAAGGAGGCTTACCTATGAGAAGACTATAACACAAATAGGAAGGAGGCTTACCTATGAGGAGACTTTAACACAAATGAGACCTTAATGATGTATTTTGCCAAAAAAATAATACAAAAATATATCTTCAATCTAATTAAAAGGAAATCTTCACTTGCTCCCCCTTTCGTTATTGGTCACTCGGGTCACTGCATTGTAAGCAACCTTGCAAAAAAGGGGGAGCAAATGAAAGATTCAATTTTAATTAGATTGGTCTTACAATTTTCTTATATTATCTGTATATCAAATTAGCCAAAAAAGTAAGACAGCAAAGTAAAAAAAAAACAGTGGTAAAAATACAAAAATATACAAAGAAATACACAATCTCCACAGAACCTCAATCACCTATGCCATACCATTGGTTGATATTGTGAGAGATATCTCTCATGGCGGATACGCTTCGCCTACAAACGCAGTAATTGCAATGTAAAACTGTATCGAAAGTGCATAAATAGACTATGTAAAAATAAAAAAGAACTTGTGTATTATATTACAAACATCGTTCTTTGTTTACAAACCTTACAAGCAAACGAAAAATGTAGTCCCGAAGTAAATAAGGGAATGACGTGTGTCAGATGTTATATATCTGGGAATCAGTTATGTTCTCTGTGCTGGAGAGTGAGAAATACACTACTGTTATTGGGAACTGTATTTGTGGACAACACGAAGAAAAAGGCAATAATTATTGTCTTGTACCTACTGTAATATTTATTTTTATTTAACTCAACAACATGTACAATAAATCCAACCTTCAGGTATATAAACAAAAGGCAGTAACAAAAAAATAAGACATATGCCAGTGGCTCTGGGCAGCAGGTATATGTACATTGTTATAAAGTCAGATGACTGGAATGTGCTACACAGAAACTGGTAATCTTTAATCAATCAAGGCTGTGAAATGAACTCTTGGTTTAATCGTGCTCCCAAGGTATACTAGTATATGGACCAATAAAATGCAAAAGAAAACAAGTGTGGACTGTGAGCATGCTCACAAATGGATACCCCCGCTTTGCTTTCAAGTCCAATTATCTCCCCTGAATAATATACGACAGGAATGAAAATTCTTCATGCACATCTACATATAATGTACTTCCTTCATGTAAAGTTTCATCAAAATCAGTCATGTGGTTTAGGAGGAGAAGCTCTTACAAGGGATGTGGACAGACAGACAGACGGACGGATGGACGGATTGACGGACGGACAGACAGACAGAAGGACGGACAGACAGACAGACTGACAGGGTGATTCCTATATACCCCCCAAACAAGTTTGCTGGCTGTCTTCAATGCAAAGAAATTACACAACAAAGTATCTAATATTTTTGTGAAATATGATATGTTAATTATGACGCTGACAGAGCCTCAAAATTATTTTTATAATGTTATTATGAAACAGATATGTGTATGTTAAAATGCAACAGTAACCATGAACACGTTTGAGAGCACAATATGGATTTCTAATGTCATAAAAGAATGCCACAAAAACTTACTTGAGCAACTTACATTTAAATAAAGGGCCTCGGTGGCCAAGTGGTCAAGGTAGTTCGTCTACTATTGATCACGTGGTCTGTCAACACTGAGATTACCGGTTCGATTCTCCCTGCAGGCAGGGTGTACAGATTGGGCATTAAACATACTGGTCCATATTTGATCTGTACTTATTTGTAGGCCAGATGTACAGATTGGACATTAAACATACTGGTCCACATTTAATCTGTACTTATTTGTAGGCCAGATGTACAGATTGGACATTAAACATACTGGTCCACATTTAATCTGTACTTATTTGTAGGCCAGATGTACAGATTGGACATTAAACATACTGGTCCACATTTAACCTGTACTTATTTGTAGGCCAGATGTACAGTTCGTACTATTCCGTATAGAACCATTCTTATTCTTACTAACCCTTACTTATGCTTTTGCAAACTGTTGTTAACTGCAGTGCAGATGAGCTGACACTTGTTAAACTGTCATTTCCATATCAGACAGTCATACTGTAACAATCTGTATCACTCATGTTATTAAATGCCCCTTTCCTACATTATCCTATGCAGGTATGTCAAAACCCATAGTATCAGATCAGAAGCACACTACTATGGAAATTGCTTTTTCGGGAATCATCTGTGAAATTTAAATTTAAAAAAGATGGACCAAAAAGTAAAAATTTTGAATGCCACTGGAAAATTATTATGTATATGGTTAATGCTGGAAAATTTAGCCTTTTGTAGCAGCTACAACAAGCCTACTCTTATCAACCAAAGGGGTCTTTACAGAGCAAGGATTGTGGCACTCTTCAAACACGTTTCCTACTGTGGTCCACTATCAATGTGAATAATTTGATTTGTTAGTCATAAATATCTGTTCACTGGCATTGCACAGTTGCAATCACATCACCCATACATACAGTACAGATATGTCCTAAGTATTGACTGTCTTTATGTCAGCAGATTGCTTACTCGTCTGGAGCACCTAAGATCAAACCTGGTTTTTTCAGGTTACTCTGTTTTTTGTTTTTGTGTTGCGCTGTGTATGTTTGTCTATATCCGGATTTGTTCGGTCAATTTTCTTTGCTATTCTTCTTACAACCAGCTGTAAACAGGTCACAAGGATATTTCCATAAATGTTTACAGATGGCCTACCTCATGTGTATCCTTGTTTTCAACAATACATCCATAGTTGAGTGACTGCTGTCTTGTTGCCTGAAATATAAAATGCATGTAATAAAATCTGTAAACAGACATTTTTATTATAAAGATCTAGGTGAACCAACATTATCTAAGTAGATCTGTAGGTAATGCTCCAAGACATTTTGATTGACAAAAAAGCTCAAAGGGATCCATGAAGATGCATACTTCATCAAGAATTTTTGCATCTTTTTTTTTTCTTCAGTTTTATTGGCTAAATATAATTTCTACAGGGTTGTTAATTTCCAACAGATTTTATTTTTCCTTGAAGAAAAAAATTATGAATACAAAATACATATTAGCAAGCCTTACAATACTTTCTATATTAGAAGTTACACCTACGTGCGCTCAGCCTTTAGAAGTTACACCTCTGTGCGCTCAGCGTTTAGAAGTTACACCCCCGTGCGCTCAGCGTTTAGAAGTTACACCTCCGTGTGCTCAGCGTTTTGCTGGCATTTTTTTATTATTCCATATTGTACTTTTATAGTGCTAAAATCCTATTTTACAAAATTCTAAACAAAAACATGTCCATATTTTATATTATGCCTTTGTTGTTGACATGTTCGAAATTGACCTTGACATTTGCTACAGGAATTTTACATTGGAAGTCAGACATTTGAGTTTCTAAAAAGACATAGCATTCTTTTCAAAACGATCATCTGCTTTTGTAATGTTCCATGGTAAATGTACAAAATGCAAGACTTTTCCCGCCTTAACTGCAGGCGACATTACACGAAGGATTTCGAATAGACAATAATTGACTCTTCCAAACACACACTTCTGTTCTAATATATGTCAAAATTTAGTAAGGAAAATCACTTTATGAAAATTTTGTCACATCTTAAAACGCTAAATAACTGTAAAATAATTGTTGAATTCAATTTACACATTTTTAGATCTACAACAGGAACATATTAAAGCTGGACTAAATGTGGTAAGCAGTTTTTATTTGTCAGCCAATAAACTGCCTCCATACACAATAACATTTAGTATAAATGAAACGGATGGATTAAAAGGTTGATGTGATTACAGTCGTGAAAACTTCATGAGTAATGTAAAACATGTATCTGGATTTAAATTTGACAAATATTAAGCATATTGTCATATTTTCATTAATTAATGGAGTATATTTATGACAATGGAGACTGTTTATGCTTTGACATTTCAGAATTTTTCTTGTTTTATGAAAGGTCTCCAAATTTAAATTGAGACATTATTACAAGAAAAATCCTACATGTAATTTATTTGAAAATATATTTGACTAAATCAGCACCATATTTATTATTACATGGAAAGTTAAGACAGTTCTTAACATGGACATGACAGATGACATCAGTACCAGTACATGTACCACTTAATGTGGACATGACAGATGACATGAGTGCCAGTACATGTACCACTTAATGTGGACATGACAGATGACATCAGTACCAGTACATGTACCACTTAACATGGACATGACAGATGACATGAGTATCAGTACATGTACCACTAACATGGACATGACAGATGACATGAGTGCCAGTACATGTACCACTTAATGTGGACATGACAGATGACATGAGTACCAGTACATGTACCACTAACATGGACATGACAGATGACATCAGTACCAGTACATGTACCACTAACATGGACATGACAGATGACATGAGTACCAGTACATGTACCACTTAATGTGGACATGACAGATGACATGAGTGCCAGTACATGTACCACTTAATGTGGACATGACAGATGACATCAGTACCAGTACATGTACCACTTAACATGGACATGACAGATGACATGAGTATCAGTACATGTACCACTAACATGGACATGACAGATGACATGAGTGCCAGTACATGTACCACTTAATGTGGACATGACAGATGACATGAGTACCAGTACATGTACCACTAACATGGACATGACAGATGACATGAGTACCAGTACATGTACCACTAACATGGACATGACAGATGACATGAGTACCAGTACATGTACCACTTAACATGGACATGACAGATGACATGAGTACCAGTACATGTACCACTAACATGGACATGACAGATGACATGAGTGCCAGTACATGTACCACTAACATGGACATGACAGATGACATCAGTACCAGTACATGTACCACTAACATGGACATGACAGATGACATGAGTGCCAGTACATGTACCACTTAACATGGACATGACAGATGACATCAGTACCAGTACATGTACCACTTAACATGGACATGACAGATGACATGAGTGCCAGTACATGTACCACTTAACATGGACATGACAGATGACATGAGTGCCAGTACATGTACCACTAACATGGACATGACAGATGACATGAGTACCAGTACATGTACCACTAACATGGACATGACAGATGACATCAGTACCAGCACATGTACCACTTAACATGGACATGACAGATGACATCAGTACCAGCACATGTACCACTTAACATGGACATGACAGATGACATGAGTGCCAGTACATGTACCACTAACATGGACATGACAGATGACATGAGTGCCAGTACATGTACCACTAACATGGACATGACAGATGACATCAGTACCAGTACATGTACCACTTAACATGGACATGACAGATGACATGAGTACCAGTACATGTACCACTAACATGGACATGACAGATGACATGAGTGCCAGTACATGTACCACTAACATGGACATGACAGATGACATCAGTACCAGTACATGTACCACTTAACATGGACATGACAGATGACATGAGTACCAGTACATGTACCACTAACATGGACATGACAGATGACATGAGTGCCAGTACATGTACCACTAACATGGACATGACAGATGACATCAGTACCAGTACATGTACCACTTAACATGGACATGACAGATGACATGAGTGCCAGTACATGTACCACTTAACATGGACATGACAGATGACATGAGTGCCAGTACATGTACCACTAACATGGACATGACAGATGACATGAGTGCCAGTACATGTACCACTTAACGTGGACATGACAGATGACATGAGTACCAGTACATGTACCACTTAACATGGACATGACAGATGACATGAGTGCCAGTACATGTACCACTTAACATGGACATGACAGATGACATGAGTGCCAGTACATGTACCACTAACATGGACATGACAGATGACATGAGTGCCAGTACATGTAGCACTAACATGGACATGACAGATGACATCAGTACCAGTACATGTACCACTTAACATGGACATGACAGATGACATGAGTACCAGTACATGTACCACTAACATGGACATGACAGATGACATGAGTACCAGTACATGTACCACTAACATGGACATGACAGATGACATCAGTACCAGTACATGTACCACTTAACATGGACATGACAGATGACATGAGTGCCAGTACATGTACCACTTAACATGGACATGACAGATGACATGAGTGCCAGTACATGTACCACTTAACATGGACATGACAGATGACATGAGTGCCAGTACATGTACCACTAACATGGACATGACAGATGACATGAGTACCAGTACATGTACCACTTAACATGGACATGACAGATGACATGAGTACCAGTACATGTACCACTTAACATGGACATGACAGATGACATGAGTACCAGTACATGTACCACTAACATGGACATGACAGATGACATGAGTACCAGTACATGTACCACTAACATGGACATGACAGATGACATGAGTACCAGTACATGTACCACTAACATGGACATGACAGATGACATCAGTACCAGTACATGTACCACTAACATGGACATGACAGATGACATCAGTACCAGTACATGTACCACTTAACATGGACATGACAGATGACATCAGTACCAGTACATGTACCACTAACATGGACATGACAGATGACATGAGTGCCAGTACATGTACCACTAACATGGACATGACAGATGACATGAGTGCCAGTACATGTACCACTAACATGGACATGACAGATGACATCAGTACCAGTACATGTACCACTAACATGGACATGACAGATGACATCAGTACCAGTACATGTACCACTAACATGGACATGACAGATGACATCAGTACCAGTACATGTACCACTTAACGTGGACATGACAGATGACATGAGTGCCAGTACATGTACCACTAACATGGACATGACAGATGACATCAGTACCAGTACATGTACCACTTAACGTGGACATGACAGATGACATGAGTACCAGTACATGTACCACTAACATGGACATGACAGATGACATGAGTGCCAGTACATGTACCACTAACATGGACATGACAGATGACATCAGTACCAGTACATGTACCACTTAACATGGACATGACAGATGACATGAGTACCAGTACATGTACCACTAACATGGACATGACAGATGACATGAGTACCAGTACATGTACCACTAACATGGACATGACAGATGACATGAGTACCAGTACATGTACCACTAACATGGACATGACAGATGACATGAGTACCAGTACATGTACCACTAACATGGACATGACAGATGACATCAGTACCAGTACATGTACCACTTAACATGGACATGACAGATGACATGAGTACCAGTACATGTACCACTAACATGGACATGACAGATGACATGAGTACCAGTACATGTACCACTAACATGGACATGACAGATGACATCAGTACCAGTACATGTACCACTAACATGGACATGACAGATGACATCAGTACCAGTACATGTACCACTAACATGGACATGACAGATGACATGAGTGCCAGTACATGTACCACTTAACATGGACATGACAGATGACATGAGTACCAGTACATGTACCACTTAACGTGGACATGACAGATGACATGAGTGCCAGTACATGTACCACTTAACGTGGACATGACAGATGACATGAGTACCAGTACATGTACCACTAACATGGACATGACAGATGACATGAGTACCAGTACATGTACCACTAACATGGACATGACAGATGACATGAGTGCCAGTACATGTACCACTAACATGGACATGACAGATGACATGAGTACCAGTACATGTACCACTAACATGGACATGACAGATGACATCAGTACCAGTACATGTACCACTTAACATGGACATGACAGATGACATGAGTACCAGTACATGTACCACTAACATGGACATGACAGATGACATGAGTACCAGTACATGTACCACTAACATGGACATGACAGATGACATGAGTACCAGTACATGTACCACTAACATGGACATGACAGATGACATGAGTGCCAGTACATGTACCACTAACATGGACATGACAGATGACATCAGTACCAGTACATGTACCACTTAACATGGACATGACAGATGACATGAGTACCAGTACATGTACCACTAACATGGACATGACAGATGACATGAGTACCAGTACATGTACCACTAACATGGACATGACAGATGACATGAGTGCCAGTACATGTACCACTAACATGGACATGACAGATGACATCAGTACCAGTACATGTACCACTAACATGGACAAGACAGATGACATGAGTGCCAGTACATGTACCACTTAACATGGACATGACAGATGACATCAGTACCAGTACATGTACCACTAACATGGACATGACAGATGACATGAGTGCCAGTACATGTACCACTAACATGGACATGACAGATGACATCAGTACCAGTACATGTACCACTTAACATGGACATGACAGATGACATCAGTACCAGTACATGTACCACTTAACATGGACATGACAGATGACATCAGTACCAGTACATGTACCACTTAACATGGACATGACAGATGACATGAGTGCCAGTACATGTACCACTTAACATGGACATGACAGATGACATCAGTACCAGTACATGTACCACTAACATGGACATGACAGATGACATGAGTACCAGTACATGTACCACTAACATGGACATGACAGATGACATGAGTACCAGTACATGTACCACTAACATGGACATGACAGATGACATGAGTGCCAGTACATGTACAACTAACATGGACATGACAGATGACATGAGTGCCAGTACATGTACCACTTAACATGGACATGACAGATGACATGAGTATCAGTACATGTACCACTAACATGGACATGACAGATGACATGAGTGCCAGTACATGTACCACTAACATGGACATGACAGATGACATGAGTATCAGTACATGTACCACTAACATGGACATGACAGATGACATGAGTGCCAGTACATGTACCACTTAACATGGACATGACAGATGACATGAGTACCAGTACATGTACCACTAACATGGACATGACAGATGACATCAGTACCAGTACATGTACCACTTAACGTGGACATGACAGATGACATGAGTACCAGTACATGTACCACTAACATGGACATGACAGATGACATGAGTGCCAGTACATGTACCACTTAACATGGACATGACAGATGACATCAGTACCAGTACATGTACCACTTAACATGGACATGACAGATGACATGAGTACCAGTACATGTACCACTAACATGGACATGACAGATGACATGAGTGCCAGTACATGTACCACTATCGGGGACATGACAGATGACATCAGTACCAGTACATGTACCACTTAACATGGACATGACAGATGACATGAGTACCAGTACATGTACCACTAACATGGACATGACAGATGACATGAGTGCCAGTACATGTACCACTATCGGGGACATGACAGATGACATCAGTACCAGTACATGTACCACCTATGCCACATTTGTTTACCTCAGTACTTAATATAGTACAATAAATTCCTTTTCCTCTGCTTCTATGTTCATACAGCATTTCTTTTAAAGGGAAGTCTCCACACACGTCTGAATTCATAACAAAAAAATAATCAGGTTGTCCAGCCAAGATCTGATCACGGAAATGATATAAACCACCAGCTGTTCCTAGTGCTGTATATTCTTGTAGGTACCTGAAAAGAAATATACTAAATAGAACATGAGACTGATATAAACCGCCAACCGTTTCCAGGGCTGTATATTCTTGAAGGTATCTGAAAGAAACATACTAAATAGAACATGAGACTGATATAAACCGCCAACCATTTCCAGGGCTGTATATTCTTGAAGGTATCTGAAAGAAACATACTAAATAGAACATGAGACTGATATAAACCGCCAACCGTTTCCAGGGCTGTATATTCTTGAAGGTATCTGAAAGAAACATACTAAATAGAACATGAGACTGATATAAACCGCCAACCGTTTCCAGGGCTGTATATTCTTGAAGGTATCTGAAAGAAATATACAAAATAGAACATGCGACTCATATTAACTGCCAACTGTTTCCAGGGCTGTATATTCTTGAAGGTATCTGAAAGAAATATACAAAATAGAACATGCTACTCATATTAACCACCAGCTGTTCCTAGGGATGTATACTCTTGTAGGTATCTGAAAGAAACATACCAAATAGAACATGAGACTGATATAAACCATCAACCGTTTCCAAAGCTGTATACTTATGTAGGTATCTGAAAGAAATATATCAGATAGGACATGAGACAGTTCTTGATAAATAAAGGAAAATAAGAGAAAGGACATGAGACAGTTCATAATAAAAAACAGAATATACCAGAAATGACATGAGACAATTCCTGATGAATAAAGGAATATACCAGAAAGGACACGAGACAGTTCCTGATGAATAAAGGAATATACCAGAAAGGACATGAGACAGTTCCTGATAAATAAAGGAATATACCAGTAGGACATGAGACAGTTCCTGATAAATGAAGGAATATACCAGAGAGGACATGAGACAGTTCCTGATAATCAAAGGAAAATAAGAGAAAGGTCATGAGACAGTTCCTGATAAATAACAGGATATACCAGAAATGACATGAGACAGTTTCTGATAAATAAAGGAATATACCCAAAAGGACATGAGACAGTTGCTGATAAATAAAGGAATATACCAGAAAGGACATGAGACAGTTCCTGATAAATAAAGGAATGACCCAGAAAGGACACAAGACAGGCTCTGATAAATAAAGGAATATACAAGAAAGGACATGAGAAAGTTCCTGATAAATAAAGAAATGACCCAGAAAGGACACAAGACAGTTCCTGATAAATAATAGAATATACCAGAAAGGACATGAGACAGTTCCTGATAAATAACAGAATATACCAGAGAGAACATGAGACAATTCCTGATAAATAAAGGAATATAACAGAAAGGACATGAGACAGTTCCTGATAAATAAAGGAATATACCAGAAAGGACATGAGACAGTCCATGATAAATAAAGGAATATACCAGAAATGACACGAGACAGTTCCTGATAAATAAAGGAATACACCAGAAAGGACATGAGACAGCTCCTGATAAACTAGAGTAAAAAAACCTGTGAGCAATGCTCAACATTGATACCCCCGCTTCACAATTACTTTGAAAATTCAGGTGTTCTTAATTATGATATTGAAACTTTATCTAGTTAAACGTGAAGGCGGAGTTGCAGATAAAACATGTAACACTCTCAAATCCCCCAAAGAATGGAATCCCCTATGTCAATGACAAAGTCCATGTTTTTCTATGGGAAACCTCCAATAATATTCTGATCAAAATGTTTAATATCCAGTGCACAATGGCAATATGTGACCAAGATTCTGTGTAAGTTTCAACAAATTCCATTCAGTGATGTAGGAGGAGTTGCACATAAGAGATGGGTATCCCCTTATGTCAATGAGAGTCCGTGTTTTTCTATGGGAAACCCCAAATATCATTCCAATCAAAATAATAAATATCTCCTGCACAATGGGCACCATGTGACAACATTCTGTGTAAGTTTCATCAAATTCCATTTATTGGTGTTGGAGGAGTTGCACATCAGAAATGGGTATCCCTTTATGTCAATGACAGTCAGTGTTTTTCTATGGGAAACCCCAAATATCATTCCGATCAAAATAATAAATATCTCCTGCACAATGGCACTATGTGACAAGGACTCTGTGTAAGTTTCAACAAATTCCATTCAGTGGTGTAGGAATGAGTTGCACATAAGAGATGGGTATCCCTTATGTCAATGACAAAGTCCATGTTTTTCTATGGGAAACCCCAAATATCATTCCAATCGAAATGTTTAATACCTAGTGCACAATGGCAATATGAGACAAAATTCTGTGTAAGTTTCATCAAAATCCATTTAGTGGTGTTGGGGGAGTCGCACATAAGAAATGGGTATCCCTTTATGTCAATGACAGTCCGTGTTTTTCAATGGGAAACCCCAAATATCATTCCGATCAAAATAATAAATATCTCCTGCACAATGGCACTATGTGACCAGGACTCTGTGTAAGTTTCAACAAATTCCATTCAGTGGTGTAGGAGGAGTTGCACATAAGAGATGAGGACCCCCTTAGGTCAATAGGAGGAGTTGCACGTAAGAGATGAGGACCCCCTTAGGTCATTGACAATGTCCATGTTTTTCGATGGGAAACCCCAAATATCATTCCGATCAAAATGTTTAATATCTCCTGTACAATGTCACTATGTGACAAGGATTCTGTGTAAGTTTCATTAAATTCCATTCAGTGGTGTAGGAGGAGTTGCACATAAGAGATAGGGACACCCTTAGGTCAATGACTAGTCCATGTTTTTCTATGGGAAACCCCAAATATCATTCCGATCAAAAAGTTAAATATCTTCTGCACAATGGCACTATGTGACAAAGATTCTGTGTAAGTTTAATCAAATTCCATTCAGTGGTGTAGGAGGAGTTGCAAATAAGAGAAAGTGTAACGGAAGGACGGGCGGACGGACAGATGGATGGATGGATGGAAGGACGGACGGACAGACGGACACCATGAACACTATATACCCCGTGCTTTTCAAGCGGGAGGTATAATAAAAGAATATACCAGAAAGGACATGAGACAATTCCTGATAAATAAAGGAATATACCAGAAAGGACATGAGAAAGTTCCTGATAAATGAAGAAATATACCAGAGAGGACATGAGACAGTTCTGATAAATAAAGGAATATACCAGAAAGGACATGAGACAGTTCCTGATAAATAAAGGAATATACCAGAAGGGACATGAGACAGTTCCTGATAAATAACACAAAGGGAAAGGATGCCCTTCAATTCCTCTCTACAGTAATATTGTTGTATATGAAGAAAATATTTGTGCACAGTATCTGTACGTACATCATCTATACTAGTACCTTGTAAACATTTGAAATGATAACAAACTGAATGTAAAATATTTTGTATTATTATACCTCATTTTCATTTACAATGTTAATCTTCCAAAGGCCACCATGCTAAGTACTGTCAAAAAAAATTTACTGTCGGAAAAATACTGTCACCCGCTAAAAGTACTGTCACCCACTACCATAGGTATGGAATGTTTGAAATTTATACTGTACCATTCGCGCATGCGCAATATTCATGTTTACATTTCCCTTGTAAACAGACGACAATAATGTCAAGCAACAATCGTTTTTCTACCACAAACGAGGCAGATTTAAAGATTCTGGATACTGTTTGTTTACTTTTATTGTTAAATTAGGAGATAACTGTATTGTATTTGAAGATTTGCCGGCATCAATTGGTGATTTGATGGTCGGAAATTGAGTTTATTGGCGACGCGTAAGCGGAGCCAGTAAACGGATATTTCCGACCATCAAATCATCAATTGATGCCGGCAAATCTTCAAATACAATACAGTTATCTCCATTCTAATGCTACGGCAATATAAAACAAAATTAACTGATTAAAATTGGAATTTTTTATTTGCCGGAAATAACGTCTGCGCTTGCGTTAAAATCTGACGGCATCAATCGTGGAATTGATGCCATGAAATTATTCACGTTATCCAATCAGAATTGACGTTATATCAAGAACTGCATTAGAATTGCTGTTTCATTACCATTTATGATTATTACATCAATTAAATACCATTATTAAATAAAGTTGTTCATGGTTTGAATAGTTTTTTGGTATAATAAAATAAATGTTACATGTATGACAGGGTGACAGTAAAATTGTCAACTTTTGAAAATACTGTCAACCTCGACTTTTGCCTCAGTTGACAGTATTTCCTCAAGTTGACAATTTTACTGTCAAGCTGTCAGACATGTAATATCTATATAATATGATTCAAATTCAATTCAAATACATATTACTGGTGACATGTGAGCACACACCAGAAAAGTTTTTAAAATTATAGATTGTTGCTCCTTCTTATTAAAGTACAATGACTCTTATCTATATTGTTATGTAATTTACAAATATTGTATGTAAATATTGTATGAAGTTATATGGTCTTCCCTGAAATTTATAGTGCCATCTAGTAAGAATCATTGTTAAAGAATTCTGCATTAGAATCATAATTTGATTTATGTTTTTACACTGGTACCATGGCTACTATAGCCCTTTGGGTACCATGGCTACCATAGTCCTTGGGGTACCATGGCTACCATTACCCTTTTACCCTGTTTTACTCTAGTACCAAAGCCATTTTACCCAATTTATTCATTGGTCTGGAGCACCAGAGAGCACCCATGTTCTGGTTAATCACCTTCTCCTTCAGTGTATTTGGTTTTTGCTTCATGTTGTATATACCGGCTATGTTTGTCTAAATCCTGATTTGAAATTAACCCTTGACTATATATTTCAGTCATCTTTCTTGCTATTTTTCTTATATATTCTTGTCCTAAATATAGCTGAACTACTGCTTCATGGATGTAAAGCAAACACAAATTTAATTTATTATTGTGTTTTCTTACTGAAGGTCAGGGGGTTATCTCCGTCTTCTTCTCCCAATTAAAACTAGACACCACAATTATATAGCTGGAAAATTGTAAAAAGTGACATTAAAAAACCACTATGTTAAATTATTTAAACATATAATTTTGAGCACTGTGAGTACTTTACCTTATTTGAAGTCTAAACTCCATTTGAGCAGAGTTGATAAATTTGGTTAGTGCATCATTTGGCTGGAAAAATCCTATTAATATGATTTCCTTTATATCTGGAACCTATAAGTACAAAGAAAGTCCTTTCACTTGAAGTTTAAACCAATAAATAAATGATAACTAAAAAAGCGTCCTTTGTTGTTAATCTTATGTATCAGTACATTTATATTACTGTAATGTACAGTACATTTAACTGTAATGTACAGTATATTTAACTGTAATGTATCAGTACATTTATATTACTGTAATGTATCACTACATTTATATTACTGTAAAGTATCAGTACATTTATATTACTGTAATGTATCACTACATTTATATTAATGTAATGTAGCAGTACATTTATATTACTGTAAAGTATCAGTACATTTATATTACTGTAATGTATCACTACATTTATATCACTGTAAAGTATCAGTACATTTATATTACTGTAATGTATCACTACATTTATATTAATGTAATGTAGCAGTACATTTATATTAATGTAATGTATCAGTACATGTACATATATATTACTGTAATGTATCAGTACATTTATATTTCTGTAACGTATCAGTACATTTACATTACTGTAATGTACAGTACATTTATATTACTGTAATGTATCAGTACATTTATATTAATGTAATGTACCAGTACATTTATATTGCTGTAATGTATCAGTACATGCACATATATATTATTGTAATGTATCAGTACATTTATATTACTGTAATGTACCAGTACATCTATAGTACTGTAATGTATCAGTACATTTATATTACTGTAATGTACCAGTACATCTATATTACTGTAATGTACCAGTACATCTATATTACTGTAATGTATCAGTACATCTATATTACTGTAATGTATCAGTACATCTATAGTACTGTAATTGTATCAGTACATTTATATTACTGTAATGTATCAGTACATCTATATTACTGTAATGTACCAGTACATCTATATTACTGTAATGTATCAGTACATCTATAGTACTGTAATGTATCAGTTCATCTATAGTACTGTAATGTATCAGTACATTTATATTACTGTAATTTATCAGTACATGTACATTTATATTACTGTAATGTATCAGTACATCTATATTACTGTAATGTATCAGTACATCTATATTACTGTAATTTATCAGTACATGTACATTTATATTACTTTAATGTATCAGTACATCTATAGTACTGTAATGTATCAGTACATCTATATTACTGTAATGTATCAGAACATCTATAGTACTGTAATGTATCAGTACATTTATATTACTGTAATGTATCAGTACATCTATAGTACTGTAATGTATCAGTACATTTATATTACTGTAATGTATCAGTACATCTATAGTACTGTAATGTATCAGTACATTTATATTACTGTAATGTATCAGTACATCTATATTACTGTAATGTACCAGTACATCTATATTACTGTAATGTATCAGTACATCTATAGTACTGTAATGTATCAGTACATCTATAGTACTGTAATGTATCAGTACATTTATATTACTGTAATTTATCAGTACATGTACATTTATATTACTGTAATGTACCAGTACATCTATAGTACTGTAATGTATCAGTACATCTATAGTACTGTAATGTATCAGTACATTTATATTACTGTAATGTATCAGTACATCTATAGTACTGTAATGTATCAGTACATTTATATTACTGTAATGTACCAGTACATCTATATTACTGAAATGTACAAGTACATCTATATTACTGTAATGCATCAGTACATTTATATTACTGTAATGTATCAGTACATTTATAGTACTGTAATGTATCAGTACATCTATAGCACTGTAATGTATCAGTACATTTATATTACTGTAATTTATCAGTACATGTACATTTATATTACTGTAATGTACCAGTACATCTATAGTACTGTAATGTATCAGTACATTTATATTACTGTAATGTATCAGTACATCTATATTACTGTAATGTACCAGTACATCTATAGTACTGTAATGTATCAGTACATTTATATTACTGTAATGTATCAGTACATCTATAGTACTGTAATGTATCAGTACATTTATATTACTATAATGTATCAGTACATTTATATTACTGTAATGTATCAGTACATCTATAGTACTGTAATGTATCAGTACATTTATATTACTGTAATGTATCAGTACATCTATAGTACTGTAATGTATCAGTACATCTATAGTACTGTAATGTATCAGTACATTTATATTACTGTAATGTATCAGTACATCTATATTACTGTAATGAAACAGTACATTTATATTACTATAATGTGTCAGTACATCTATAGTACTGTAATGTATCAGTACATTTATATTACTGTAATTTATCAGTACATGTACATTTATATTACTGTAATGTACCAGTACATTTCTATTACTGTAATGTACCAGTACATCTATAGTACTGTAATGTATCAGTACATCTATAGTACTGTAATGTATCAGTACATCTATAGTACTGTAATGTATCAGTACATTTATATTACTGTAATGTATCAGCACATCTATATTACTGTAATGAAACAGTACATTTATATTACTATAATGTATCAGTACATCTATAGTACTGTAATGTATCATTTTATTTATAGTACTGTAATGTACCAGTACATTTATATTACTGTAATTTATCAGTACATGTACATTTATATTACTGTAATGTATCAGTACATCTATAGTAATGTAATGTATCAGTACATCTATAGTACTGTAATGTATCAGTACATTTATATTACTGTAATGTATCAGTACATCTATATTACTGTAATGAACAGTAGATTTATATTACTATAATGTATCAGTACATCTATAGTACTGTAATGTATCAGTACATTTATATTACTGTAATGTACCAGTACATTTCTATTACTGTAATGTACCAGTACATCTATAGTACTGTAATGTACCAGTACATCTATAGTACTGTAATGTATCAGTACATCTATAGTACTGTAATGTACCAGTACATTTATATTACTGTAATGTACCAGTACATCTATAGTACTGTAATGTACCAGTACATCTATAGTACTGTAATGTATCAGTACATCTATAGTACTGTAATGTACCAGTACATTTATAATACTGTAATGTATCAGTACATCTAAGTACTGTAATGTACCAGTACATTTATATTACTGTAATGTATCAGTACATTTATATTACTGTAATGTATCCGTACATCTATAGTACTGCAATGTATCAGTACATTTATATTACTGTAATGTATCAGTACATTTTTATTACTGTAATGTATCAGTACATTTATATTACTGTAATGTACCAGTACATTTCTATTACTGTAATGTACCAGTACATCTATAGTACTGTAATGTATCAGTACATTTATATTACTGTAATTTATCAGTACATGTACATTTATATTACTGTAATGTACCAGTACATCTATAGTACTGTAATGTATCAGTACATTTATATTACTGTAATGTATCAGTACATCTATAGTACTGTAATGTATCAGTACATCTATATTACTGTAATGTATCAGTACATTTATATTACTGTAATGTATCAGTACATTTCTATTACTGTAATGTACCAGTACATCTATAGTACTGTAATGTACCAGTACATCTATAGTACTGTAATGTATCAGTACATTTATATTACTGTAATTTATCAGTACATGTACATTTATATTACTGTAATGTACCAGTACATCTATAGTACTGTAATGTATCAGTACATCTATAGTACTGTAATGTATCAGTACATTTCTATTACTGTAATGTACCAGTACATCTATAGTACTGTAATGTATCAGTACATCTATATTACTGTAATGTATCAGTACATTTCTATTACTGTAATGTATCAGTACATCTATAGTACTGTAATGTATCAGTACATCTATATTACTGTAATGTATCAGTACATTTATATTACTGTAATGTATCAGTACATCTATAGTACTGTAATGTATCAGTACATCTATAGTACTGTAATGTATCAGTACATCTATAGTACTGTAATGTACCAGTACATCTACAGTACTGTAACGTATCAGTACATCTATAGTACTGTAATGTATCAGTACATTTATATTACTGTAATGTACCAGTACATCTATAGTACTGTAATGTATCAGTACATCTATAGTACTGTAATGTATCAGTACATTTATATTACTGTAATGTATCAGTACATTTATATTACTTTAATGTATCAGTACATTTATATTACTTTAATGTACCAGTACATTTATATTACTATAATGTACCAGTACATCTATAGTACTGTAATGTATCAGTACATTTATATTACTGTAATGTATCAGTACATCTATAGTACTGTAATGTATCAGTACATTTATATTACTGTAATGTATCAGTACATGTACATTTATATTACTGTAATGTACCAGTACATTTATATCACTGGAATGTATCAGTACATCTATATTACTGTAATGTATCAGTACATCTATAGTACTGTAATGTATCAGTACATTTATATTACTGTAATTTATCAGTACATGTACATTTATATTACTGTAATGTACCAGTACATTTATATCACTGGAATGTATCAGTACATTTATATCACTGTAAAGTATCAGGACATTTCTATTACTGTAATGTATCAGTACATTTCTATTACTGTAATGTATCAGTACATTTATATTACCCGGGGGGGTACTGTAATGTATCAGTACATTTATATTACTGTAATGTACCAGTACATTTATAATACTGTAATATATCAGTACATTTATATTATTGTAATGTATCAGTTTTTAAAGTGACTGCCTAAATATTCATTTTTTTTATGGTTTAAATCTTTGCTGTAGTCAGTTCAACACAGGCAGCAAATATTTTGCCATCTCCGCCATCGAGTTCATATCCACTCTGGAAATAGTCAATAATTAATTTCTTTGCTTTGAACTGGTTTCCGTTGGTATTTTTCCAATACACTTTAGGTACACAGTAAAAGTTAGATGGGAACCAGTTCACATTAATTATTCCCCTATATTTAAAAAAATTGAAGAATGTGGATTGTGGACACAGATGCCCCTGCTTAATGAACTTCTAAACAGGAAGTGGTTGTCCGACAGGTCTAAAAGTCACTTATGATGTAGAACTTGAGATACTGAACCACCCTGAAAAATTTCAAATTGTTCCCATGTACCATTTCTGAGAAAATTAAAGCTTGACGGAAATTCGTACGGACGGAAGAATGTACGTACGGAAAGAGGGACGGACATGAGTAAAACTTAATGCCCCCACGACATGTTGATGCGGAGGCATAAAAATATTGCGAAGACGCTGTGCCAAAAACATGATGATTTCTGACTATAAATTGGAATAAAATTTAAAGAGGGCATAGAGCCACTGTCAAAATGACAGGACTTTTAGTCTGTAGTTACTGAAGCTCATAAACAAGGAATCAATTGACAAATATCCATCTTTGCTTTTGAACATCGCCACTTGAGACCACTTGATAATGTGACTTTTTCGATCTGAGTCACCCTCCAATGCAATCCCTGCATATTTGAGATTCAGTAAAGCAAGGGTTTCTAATAACTAGAGGCTCCCAGGAGCCTGTATCGCTCACCTGAACCTGAAACCAAACAACTCTTTTTTATGCAGCTTTTCTTTGCTATAAGGAATTGCCCAACACTTCTGCAAAAGTCATTAATTTTGAACTTTTAAGGGAAATAATTTCTATAAGGAGGAGCTTTTGATGCTAAGAGGAAGAAGGGAGGTTAACTTCAAATTTGCTGTACCTGTTATACTTTTTTAACTATCAGTTGGAAAACTCTCTTGACTCCCCCCCCCCCCATTTTCTATTTTAAGCTAGTGTAGCTATGTAGGTAGTCAGGTGTCATGATTTGCACAATATTGGTAGAGGACGTCCTAAAGATGATGTGTGCAATGTTTCAAAGCAGTCCTTTGATGGGTTAAAGAGGAGAAGATTTTTTAAAATCAAGTAAAATTGATTTAAAAAATGTTCAAGGAGAATAATTCCTAAACGGTTCATCAGACAAACTTGACCCTAAGTCATTTTTGTAGCCCTCATAGAGCAGAACAATTAAGCAATGCTATATTTTCTCTAGTTCTAATATTTTTCAAGATTTTGAGGCAAAAATGTCAACAACAAATATTTTTGACAATTAAAGGGCAGAGTCCTCATACAACTTCAACCCAATGGAGTGTTTCGTAGAGCTTTTGATGCAGATGAAGGCATGTCTCATCGGTTTTCCTGTATCTGTTACACTTTTTTAAATATAAGCCAAAAACTGAATTTTACCCCCTCCACTTTTCCATTCTATTTTTAGCCATCGCGGCCATGTTGGTTAATCTGCAGCCATGGTTGGTGCAAACTTGGTTGAGGACATTTGACGGATGATGTGTACAAAGTTTCAAAGCAGTACTTTCAGTAGTTTCAGAGGAAGAGATTTTTAAAAAAATCAATTAAAACCGATAAAAATAAACAATTCAAGGGGAATAACTCTTAAACGGTTCATCAGACAATCTTAACCCTACAGTCAATTTTGTAGCCCTTAAAGAGCAGAACAATTAAGCAATGCTTAATTTTTCTCTAGTTTTAATAATTTTCATGATTTTGAGGCAAAAATGGCAAAAATCATCAATTTCGACAATTAAAGGGCAATAACTCCTACAAGGAGTCGTCATACAACTTTGACCCAATGGGGTGTTTTGTAGAGCTTTTGATGCTGAAGAAGGAAGGTTTCTTTGGTTTTCCTGTATCTGTTATACTTTTTGAACTATAAGCCAAAAACTGTATTTTGACCCCCCCCCCCCCGTTCTATTTTTAGCCATGGCGGCCATGTTGGTTGATCTGAGGCCATGATTTTTGCAAACTTGGCAGAGGACATTTTACTGATGATGTGTGCAAAGTTTCAAAGCAATCCCTTCAGTGGTTTTGGAGAAGATTTTTAAATAAAAGTTAACGACGATGACGGACGCCAAGTGATGGCAATAGCTCACATGACCCTTTGGTCAGGTGAGCTAAAAATGGATATCAGAACATCGCTTTCTGTAAAGACTGTTCAATTTTTTTATCTTTTTTACTTTCACTTTCAACTTTATATACCAATAAAATGTGTCGTAACAGTAAACAGACATATATTTTTGTTTGGCCTTATAATTATGTACAATTTAACTGCATATGATTTTACATGAATGATGAATAGGACTTAATTGCGGATGACTTTACATGAATGGTTTTTTTGTTTGTTTGAATGGTGTTTTATCATGTTTATGGCCTTTTTAGCAATTTTTCAGCTATATCGTGGTGTCCAGTTTTTATTGGGGGAGGAAGCTGGAGTACCTGGAGAGAACCCCTGACCTGCAGTAGGAAAACATGAATGATGAAGACAACTTAACTGTGTGTAATTTTACATGAATGATGAAGACAATTTACCTGCGTGTGTTTTACATTAATGATGAAGACAATTTAACTGCTGGCTTTTTTTACATCTTTACAACATATAAAAGTCATATTTTAAGGTTATACAAATCTTACCTTACTGCATGCTTCTATATGATGATAAATAACAGGGAATCCAGCTAATGGAAACAAAGGTTTGGGTAACTCAAGAGACAGAGGTCTGAATCTAGTACCTGAAATGTTAAACATTTACAGTATACCCTACCAAATATTCCTACTAATGTAATGGCAGATCAGTAACCTATCTGACATTGTGTGCCAAACACTGCCCTGTGGGTTACACGTTTTAGGACTTAGATAATGCCATATTTGTACATTAGGTTTGAACTTTAAGAACACATTTAAAATACATTTTGCCCAAATTAACTAAAATGGGCATCTTTACAAACCATGGTTTATGGTCTAAATTCTTTATAGTAAAAATAAGCAAAACAGCGGATTTTGTGACATGGGTCAGAGTGCATATTTCATCGTGTCTAGATGTTAAATTCAATCAAGCTGATTTAAGGGGAACTTACAAATAAGGTCAATTCGTACCCATCGCTGAGTCTATTCAATTTTATGAAATTGTGTGTGTTAAAGGCAAAATGTGATCAATTAAATGTTTTTTTGATTATTTTACTCAAATTTATTTTTAATTAGTCTGCATTAGTCGGCATATTGTGTTCAGGTTCTTTGTATTGAATGGAGTGTGGTGATAATTTCTATTGTATGATGTAAGTTTATAAATAGTTTGTGATTCAGTGTGCACATTAAATCTTTTTTTCTTTTAAGTGAACTAAACATCTGTTGATTATACATCTAGGATTTGTTCGATAATGCATCAAGAAAACTGACTTAAAATGAAATATGTGAAATATGAAAACTCGTATTTTTCAAATTTTATTACGATAAATTACATAATAATGGTAACAAAGAAGAGCACAAAAATAAGTAACTGGAGCAGGGCTCACGCTGGGTCAAAATTATAGGGAGAAGTCACTTCTCTTTTGTGGGGCTGACAGGGAGAAGTGAGGATGGAACAGGGAGAAGTGGTTCGACAACAGGGAGAAGTTGCATTATACATGTTATATGTCGCGAAAGCGTCCTATTTTATTTGTTTTTTGAACATGTTGAATATGTGTTAATTTGGCATTTGAATTTTTTAGTGTTACATGTTTTTAGACGTTCAATTTATTGAGGATAAAGTAAAAGATTTGATTAACTATTATCACACATTTTCATAAATACATGTATTAAACATAAAAATAAAAAAAGTATCAACTGTCACAAAACTGTTCATTAAAAAAATGTTTCTTTGTCATGGGTCTACAAATTGATTGAATTATAATGAAGTACTACATGTATTAGAACTCAAAGTAGAAAATTACATCATTGTGACAAATCTTTTAAAAGTATTTAAACATATTTAACTTAAACTTGCTTAAAGTAAATTCCAAAAAACTATTTTTTTACTACGTTTCTATCATTGCAATACTCATTTTAACATTATTAGTATCGTTTATTTGCAATCTCCGGCATTAAATTCATATCCACTCCGGAAACGTTCACGTATTTTTGCTCTGAACTGGTTTCCGGTCGAATTTTAAACCTACGCTTTATCTACCAAATAAAAGTTCAAAGGGTACCAGTTGACTTTGTGGCGCGTAAACAAGTAAACATGACGCTGTATCAAAAAACGAAGATTTCTTAACAAAATGGGAATAAAATTTGAAAGGTGAAATCAGGCGATTCTAATAAATAAAAGGGCGACTTCACTTCGCTTTCTAAGATGATCGAGGGCGAAGTGAGACCACGTTAAGGCGACTTCTTCGCCCGAGTCGCCCTCCAACGCGAGCCCTGCTGGAGCACTTAATAAAAATATATATAAAGACAAAAACGTAGCAACACAGCACAGTAATGAGATTTAATGTTGGTACACTCTGGATAGGAGTCTCGGTATATAATTTGTCAGCAGACATGTACCCACGTCTGTATTCCTCCCATGTCTTCATTACATTACGCGCACATCTCGGCGGATCTTTTTTTAATACTTTTCTTAAGTTTGTTGGCGGAGACTAGCTTCACTTGCATACGGACAAACTATACATCTTTCTACAACAAGCTAATGAGCACATAGAAAGGCGGAGGACACTGTGCTTGAACGTTCAAGCAACGGTGCCAGCCATCACAGTCATTATTGGTGCGGACAGGCATCCCGTAGACCGACCGTCTTTTGGTTCCCACATGCTGCTGTCAATCCACTTGCTCTGTATATACTCAAACACTGTCAAAAGCTGTTCATTGACTGCTGACTCCTGTCGTTGACTATGGAAAACAGCAGGAATATGGGAGCAATGGAAGCAACTGAACCTGATCACAATATGCCGACTAATTACAAATAAATTTGAGTAAAATAACCAATACAACATTTAATTAATTATTTTCAATTTTTAATACATACAATTTCATTATGATTTTAGTCGGGTACCAATTGACCATCCGTTGGGTACGAATTGACTCAGTAATGGGTACGAATTTACCATATTTGTGGTTAAGGGTATAAAATGGTCAGGGTACGAAATGACCATAACTCGAATTAAGCAATGGATTTTAGTCCTGTTGTTGTCACATGAACTTTTGTTCAAAATGAAAGTTAAATGATGGAAATGTAAGGGTATGACGATGTATATGAGCTTAGCAATGGACTTAAATCAGCTTGATTGAAGATACGATGATTATATTCAGAGAAATTAATATATCAAAAGAACTGAATCAAATACATTGTTGTTTGTTTGAATGGTGTTTAACGCCACTTTCAGCAGTTTTTCAGCTATATCATGGCATCAAGTTTTTATTGGGGGAGGAAACCGGAGTAACCAGAGAAAACCCAAGACCTTCAGTAGGAAAACTTGCAATCCTTGTCAATTAAGATTGGAGTCAAGTACATCCTTCCTGGAGTGAGAATCGAACCCACAATCACGATGTTGACAGAACATGTGATCAAATAGTAGACGAACTACCTTAACCATTCGGCCACCGAGACCCCTATAGTTTAACTGGACGGAAATGTTTTATAACACTTGGACACGATGCAATATACCGAATCAGACCCTTGTTGCAAAATCCGTTGTTTTTATTATTGAGAGCTCTCTAACGTCCATTCCAAAAAGCGTTTAGACGGCAGAGGATTCTCGGGCTTAACACATATTTTGTAAGAAAATAGAAAGATATTTGTACTCGAAGAGAAACATTAAAATATTGAATATATTATGTCCAAAACAATTGTCATTAAATTTTTTGTTAATTCATTTGTTTTTGGTACCTTTTATAGGCCCATCGATAAGTATAATAGCTTTTAGCATTATGGTAAACAAATCGCTTTCGTGTCAAAATCTTCCGGAAGTTTGGATTGAGAGTGTAATTACAAGTCTAACGTGGTATGACTTGAAAATGCATTCCGTCTTTGCTTCGAGAAACAAGTGGTTGTCTACTTAACGTCCTACGCCAGCATCCTAATGCCCTTGGTCGGTTGTAGATCGAACCAGGGACATTTTATATAGTAATATATTGCCGATTTAACAAATTCAAGTTAATTGAGGAAAACAATTGGTCGTTTTGAGCTGCACCCCACTGCTGCACACATTAAAACATTACTGAATGAAGTAAGTGAATTTAATTATACACACTATATAAAAACGAACACAATATGATCAATATGCCTATTTTAAACACTGTCAAACAAGATATGCAATAAGACATTATATTTATTTTTTCTATAGAGCATTTACTTACATGCAGCTACGGTACAAGATGTAACAAACAGTAGTTAAGCGTGATACTTGTATAACAGTAAGAAAGCAAGAAGCCGAACAATTCAGTTTATTCAAATGAAAGACTAAAACAGTGCCACACTTAAACCCACAGCAATGACAAATAGTAATTACATACAATAAGCTAACTATGAGTACGATCAAAATTTGATAACTTATTTTCTTGATAATTAATGTGTCCATGAGATTTCACTGACGAATAACAATGAAGACCAAAAGCTAGGATATAAAAACTACGTAGCACGTACATTCGCTATGGTCATTTCTCATGTTACTTGTAAATAAATGAATATTAACCACATGTTGTGAGACTTTTCATCTCTTAGACGTACATCAACTCCTAACTTGAGAGGATGTCTCTTCATGTCCTCTCAACACAGCTATTTTTATTTCAGATAGAAACCGCTAAGAATAATAGACTTTTACATTACAGCATCAAAGGTTGTTTTTATTTATTTGAATTGGGTTTAAGACCACTTTCGTCAAGTTTTCAGCTATATAATGGCGTCCAGTTTTTATTACGAAGAGAACAACTGTACCCGCTAAAAGTATATACAATTATTGTTTGAATTTTTTTTTTTGCACTAATATCATCAATTATACAATGTCTTGAAGTACTTATTTGATTTATTTGTAACAAGAACCCGAAGTATCCGGATAAAACCTGAGTATCCGGCGAAAAACACAAATATCGTCTGTTTGGCACGGTCTTGTTAGCTTGAATATGCAGTGAAAACTCCAGGCTGAAAACTGGTTATCGTAGTTGAAATAAAGGTTGGAATTTAACATGACTAACACAAAGGCAGACTCGGACTATCAACTATTCACGGTTATACTTCTGTGTTACATGTTAAACTACTGCTGACGTGGTAAAAATACAGAAATTTAGTCGTTAAATAAGTTATAAACCTTTCATAATAGACATGGAGAAAACATATAAAAATCATTAAAGAAATAATTATGCTGTTTACTAAATATTAAGTTCTTTTATACAAACAGCAGAATGTATGTTAAGCATGACAATTATATAACATAAAGTAAATACTGATTGATGAATTCATCATATAAATACTTAATTGTAATTCCAGTCATTTACAGTTAAAGAGGAATAACTCCAGTTTGTTTACGAATGTCATTTTCAGAAAATCTAATTACGTTTTCCCAACTGAGCATGAATCATTTATGGCAGGTCAATTAAACATTACTAAACCAGGCCAATTACAAGCTTAGTTTATCAGATGCGGTTGGCGAGCCTTAAATTAGGAAATACCCAAACAAGGTGAAATTCCTGGATCAAATCATATTTTATTCACAGTGATCTAGCAAAAGCGGACAGAGGAGACCATTAGTCATAAGGAAAATGATAATTTTAAAATAATCGAATTTTGGGGTTCGTTTCAATCTCCATGTATGTTATATATATCATTTTAGAAATTTAAAATTCCAAAAGAATCCCAAAATTAGAAATAACAACAAAAAAATGAAAGGGGAAAAATTATCCGTTCGTTTTTTTTAAAATGCATCATGTCCAGTTAATACTATCTTCAACCCATAAGTACATCACTTTGTACATAACAAAACGGGTTTTTAAATAAGGATAAAGTGTAGGTCCTTTGGTTCTCAAACGATTACATGTATTTAAATTAGCACAAAACATTACTTATATTTTATGCTTCAATCAGTCTGAATGTTTGTGAAAATGATACTCTTGATAAACAGTAATGTTGCTTGGTGTTGAACAGCTCTCTCAAGATCCGACTGCTCGATTGTTTAGCTTTTTTTTAAACAGTACTTTGTCGTGTTTCCGGCGATATCAGTTGTGGTGTTTTCAGTTTAAGATTGATAATTAAAAAATAATACAAACTCGTAAATTTAACAAGGCTACGATTAGGGTCGCCTCCTCTTCACCGACCAATAGATATGACTAATTCCCCCTTAAAGATGTGACCTGTTTGTGACATTGGTCAGCGACGCTCGTGACAATGGTCGTAATAAATGTTTCGTTGGTCTGGTTGGTTTAGGAATTACCTTACTTACAGCAATCAATGATTTTGTTTTGTAGTCCATCTTTTCTTTTGTTATGGTTTTTCTCGTTTTTGGGTTGAGGAGTGTCAGGGAAGCGGAATATCATTTGACCTTTGGCAAGAAAAGGAGTATAACTATTGTTTTGTTGTTATATAACAGATCGTTTTTATCCATGTAAATATATTACCATTTTACATATTGTCAAGCAATAAATAATATAAATCAACGTGTTATACACATGTATCAATAAAGTTATTTTAAATATTCAAAATTGCTGAAATTTCATAATTTGGTGACATTTTATAATTGATCAAAACCAGTTTGACTGCAATAACTCTACTTTGTTTTAAAATGTAAAAATTAAAACAAATTTAAATTAATATTATCCAAAAATCATCTAAGGACACCTATTTTACTGTCCTTAAGTTAGAATAAAATTTGAACATATCCTAAATTGTGACATCTTCGGCGACACGACTTCGGACAATGATTTCTTCTAGGATGGTCTTAAGACAGGTTTTAGTCCTGACATCTTCTATGACACGGATCTTATCGAAAGTCGGGTTTTCTCCTATTACACCATTTAAACAAACAAACAAATCAATGACACGTCACCAGACAAAATCCTAATCGAATAATATCAAGCTGTCAAGTTATTTGTGAGAGAAAGCAATCTTGAGATAGAACTCGAAAGCCAATTTCCATTTGTTAGAACTGACATCTAAAATATGACGTAGGATAGCTTTACGCCAAATGTCGGAAATGAGAAAAAAAAATGAAAAGCAAATCGTCGGTAATGAAATTAAACCACATTTAATCACAGTATGTTGTTATTTTCAATAGACATCTCGATTTTTCTAATTTGTGAATTAAAATTATGTATATGTGTGTTATTTATGAATATTTGTAATTGAAATTTTGGTAAATGACAACATTCTTACAATTACGTAGAAATAAAATCTCAAATATAAAGTAGTATTTGTAAATTGGAAGAGTTTGCATAGATTTTAGTAAAAGTATGTATTAATACATGTTAGACAAAATTGTTATGAGCGTGTACTGAAATTAAATTATTTGCTTCTAACTAATCTAGGTTTTCAAAAATTCAAATTGATGCCTGTAATTCTTGCATGAAAATTGCGACCCTACGATACAGGTAAAAAATACTCCTAAATTTAGAATAAAATTTAATGAAAATACAACAAACAACTTAAATTTTAATTTAAAACATGAAAGTTTAAAAAAAACCAAACAAACAAACAAACTTTGTGTTAAAAAAATTAAACATTTATTTAATTTTGTCTTTATATCAACAATTATGGAAGAATGAGGTTTTTCATTTACAAAGCTTGTCACGATATTCATATGATTGTGTATTCGAAAGTCTTTGAAATCAGTCAGCAGGATTCACATCAGTCCTTTCCATTTATATTCATATAATAATCAAGTAGATAGAGGACGTAGTTCTACCAGACCTAAAAAGTTACAAAGTAAAGCTGTAAAATGTATTGATTGCTGATTGTGTTGGAATGCCAACACAGATTGCCTCCCTTCGTTTGGGAGACATAATAACTGTTTTCTATATGTCAGAATTTTTCATGACGATTATTTTTTCCTCAAGTACAAAATTGTCATTCAAATATTTGGAGTAACTTAAGAATTTGATCTAATTGAAATTAAATCTTTCACTAGCCCCCCCATTTTTTGAGGGGGGATCGGGGAGAGCTAGTGAAAGATTAAATAATAATTAGATTTTGTGAAACTCAGCAGACTTTTTAGACTGGTCGATAATAGTTCAGACCACTTTAGAATTCCTTCGTGTACTAGTTAAGATGAGATGGATTATAAAGTCAGATTCAAATATTTCAGACCAATTAAACACAGTCAAGACAAAAGTGGACCTAAATTAAGTAATTGTCAGACTAGTTCAGGCTGGTAGAGTAAAATCAGTACAAAAAAAACCTTTTCAGACTTTTACTGGTTGTTATTGGCATATAGTGTTCATGTAAATTAACGAACTTTTGGTATCTTTGTTAACACAAGTACGAGTAACAGGTTACCGGATTGTGTACCCTACAACAGTAAATACCCATCATGTCTTATTCTGATTTGGTCAATAACGGTTACATATGTACATTTTGTGTCTGTACGTTCAAGCATGAAATGAGTTTTAAAAGTGTTAAAATTTTTATCACATCTTGCAAGATGAAATTATGGTAATTTTTAAAAACATTTTTTGTTTGTTGATCACGTGGTCTGTCAATACTGAGGTTGCGGTTCGAGTCTCACTGCGGACAGGATGCACTATACTCCAATCTTAATTGGGAAGGATTGCCAGTTTTCCAACCGAAAGTCGGGGTTTTTTTCTCCTGGTACTTCGGCTTCCTTCCATAAATAAAACTGGACGTCGTGATATAGATGAAAAATTGTTGAAAGTGGCGTTAAACAATATTCAAACAAACAAAACAAACAAAAACAATGTAGAAGATCAATGATATTTCCCGATGAACTTGCGGTATATTCTGTTAACAATTACACATCATTAATTATACATGCCTATATTTCTGTATACAAGTCGTGGGTTGGGTGGAAATAATTATGAAATGAATTTTAATATTCATTCTTTAGCAACACTTTTTTGTGGGTAAAACAATTAAAGAAATACAGAACTGTAATAAACTATAAAACTATGTATCATCCTATTCAATTAAAACACACGAAGGGGGCCCTCGGTGTCCGAGTGGTTAAGATGGTTCTTTTAATTCTCCAATAAATTACGTGGTCTGTCAACACTGAGATTGCGGGTTTGAGTCTCACAGCGGGCAGGGTGCAGACTCCAATCGTCATTGACAAGGATTGCCAGTTTTCCTCCAGAAGTTCGGGGGTTTTCTCCGGGTACTCCGAATTCCTCCCAATTAAAATTGGATGCCACGATACAGCTGAAAAATTGCTGACAAGTGGCGTAAAACATCATTCAAACAAAAAAAATATAGTAGCTTTACATTCACTGTATTAGAAACTGCGTTTGAAAAAAAAAGAAATCGGTCATGAATATATATATATATAAAACAATTTTTTTTAGTTTATAAATTTCCTAGCCCTGCTAAATGCTGATAAATGCTAGAAAGATATGTAAACCACAGAAATGTAAGTCTTTTCGACTTTGACCAAAACATTTACTACCATTGTGACTACAGATGACAAAATTATTGTAATAAGACCAGATTTAGGGTTATTGGGACGGACATGCAACATCTCCGGCGTTCGGTTCCTGATCCCGTAACATGTTATTTCAGATTGTTCATTGAAGTGTTCATATTCGGAGTAACATACGTATTATATTATACTAATGATTTTCAAAATATTACAAACTACTTGAAGATATTTTATGATTTCCGCAGAGACAAGATTTCCTGTTGAACTTGCGGTATATTCTCTTGACACTTACACATCAGAATAAATGCCTATATTTCCGTGTACAAGTCGTGGGTTGGGTGGAAAGAATTATACTATTACTATTTTAATATTCTCTCTTTAGCAACAATTTCGTGCGTTAAAAAAATCACGGAATACAGAACTTAACGTTAAAAATCTGTAATATCCTATTTAATTAAAACACTGGCTTTAATGTAAAGGCATTTTTATTGTAAATAAAAAATACACTCAGAAATTCATAGCTATCGTTATATACATTTTTACAAACAATACTTTCTATATCTAAATCGTTATGTTGGGGAAAGCCATTTAAAGGTATTTACAGTGTAGGCGGTTATCACATACCTGGATTATTAAAGGTAAACAAATAAACTCGAGATTCCCGGACATTTAATTCACATTACACTGAAACAACCGCGTTAGTATTAACCTCTAACAGTTGAGATATTACGAAAGAAAGAAGAACGAAAACGAAAGTAAAGATGCAGAGTTAAATATTCTACCCAAAATAAATTATTAAAACACTGACTGTTCTAAATACATATGCATGTTACAAACATAAATATAGGTCACATACTGATGTATTCACTGCCTGTCAGAAAACACCATTGACCGAATTATTTTTCGCATTGTATGTTTGATAAGTGAGTGACATCAATATCAAGATCAATAACTTTCAAGATATTTTATTGATCATCCGCCAAGACGTTTGTCTTATTTGAGAATTAATGAGATGATTTTCCTATCAATGAAAATTTTCTTCCGCTGTCATACAAGATGTAAACCGCGATGTAAAATTCCGGAAATTTCCATTTATACTAACCAATAACAAATCGCGAGCTATTTAATTTATAGTTAATTAGCTGATGTGTGTTTCTTCATTACTTAACATTAGTTTCTTATTGAAGTTACAATATTAGACTTTCGAAAATTTTCACAATCTTATGTATATAATAGACAAATGATGGTTACTTTGATCTAAAGCTCTAAAGAAGACAACATGTCTCCCTCACAAACAATATCAGCTCTAGGTAGGTTCAGGCTCAAAAAACAACTGTTACTATTTATAGAGTTAAGATTGATTGATTGATTGATTGATTAATGGTGTTTAACGCCCGAGCAGCAATATTTCAGCTATATTCAGGCGAGAGTTAAGATTGAAATATGGTATTAATTATCATTTTGCTAATTATAAAATGTTAACGTATTTAATGTTTTTCAATCGCTGTAATAATTATTAACATGTTATTGGAAAGAGAATTGTTTTTGCCAAAATAACAGTTGTAGACTAAATCTGCTTTTACTGCCGTTTGCGGTTTAATTTTCACTTGGTTAGTCATGAGAGAGTAACAAACTCGACAAAGGCGTATAATAACTACAACATTGTACATATTGCAATATACAACCAAATTCGCCACAAGTGAAAATAATCAATAAACAAAAAATAAGTAATTTGTCTTAAAAACTCAGTGTCAGATGTTCCGTCAGTCGGGTGTTACTCCAACTATTATACAGTTCGCCGATTCAGTGCAGTTATTTATTTTAAACTATCACGAGTTTGAATGTTGAATCAATTAAAAATTATTTTATACATGACTTAAATTGATAAGTATTTTTAATGCAGCATCTTTTCCATTATATTAAAAAGAGAAGTTAAGTTTTATTTTTAAAGTTCCTCTTTATTGTTGTGTTTGGATGTATTTTTGATATATAATGTAAAGTGTAACCAACTCCATAGATAGTAAACTGTTCCAAAGTTGTAAACTTCCGTACATGTGTATTTTCAGTACTAAATTTAGGAATATTTAAAATGTGAAACTGTTTCAAAACTTTTTTTAATTATATAACCGCAAATCTCGAACTTCCAATAAAATACAGACTTGTATACAGCGTGGAAATAAAAGGTGAAATTTCTGTAGTTTGGACATTGGCAAAGTAGTGATGAATATAATTATAATATTTCTTGTTTTTTCAAAAACCTAAGGTTCGTCATAACTAATATAAGTTATGCAAATTTATTCCTTTTTCTATCAAAAGAGTGAGTCCTCTTGGGTAGCTACATTTGTCAGTTTGAATGGGGTTTAACGACACTCTCAGCAATTTTTCACAGAAGTTCTTATTTTGGTGGAATACCTGGTAGACCCCCCTTCCAGACCTTCGCAGGAAAACTGCCATTCTCGTCAGTTAGGTTTAGAGACGAGCACAACATTCCTTATAGTTGTATTTGGATTGGAAATTTGTTCATCTTGCTTATATTTTAGAATGTTAGTCTATTTCTTAATAAAAAAAATTCTGATTTCATACGAAGTGTAGTTTTGGGAGATGATTCTTGATGATGGAAGTTATGTTTTCATCATTTTCGCTAACAGTCTAGCACATTGTGTAGAGTTCGCTGTAGGATCAATGAAATTAAGGCCTATATAACCGCACACTGTCCTCGTATATAAATGCTTATATTTTTATATTACTGTATCATAACTTTGTTACTGACATGCTCAGATGACATTTCATAAATTCCGATAGTGATTGAACAAAATAAAAATAATATTGACTCGGGTATTACTTTCGTTTTTGGACACATTTCTGAACTAGTTTACTTTAGAAACCCACGTGCTGTCGCGTCTCACTATATATATGATATATTATATGCTACCACTTACTGATAACGCGACCAAACGAGGGTTTGCGACGACGATTTTGAAATTGTTGGAGCAAAACTTAATTAACTTTAATTTCTACCGCGTTAATAAAATGTCATCAAAACTACCAAGTTTGTAATTTTCTCTGTTTAAATATCGATTTTTATATTGTTTTGGTTTAACTGCATATACATTTTTTTCACATTTAGTTTTATTTTGGTACAAATCGATAATTTAAATTGAGCCAAAATTTTGGCATGATCTGGTTGACCTAAAATACAGCAATTACAGTTTTTGTTTCTGTGTTAGGCCAGTCGAGCCTGCTGTTGTGTTGTTTTCATCTGTGTTAGGTCAATGGAGCCTGCCGACATGCTATTATAATTGGCGTTAGACCAATAAAGCCTGCTGTTGTGTAGTGGACAATAATGTTAAATTTGTTTAAGTCCAGCATATTTAATAGACTCGTGTGCTGAGTATTATTCTTTAAAGTTACGTTCTTTTCAATATGTAGCCCTTTCAACTGAGTTCTATAAGCTGTATTTAAGCTTACAACGTACTATTTGTATTTTTAGCTCTCTTACTAGGAATATTTATAAACCAAGGACTGCATTCTCTACCGACAGAACCAGAAAAGTGGAAACATCCGTTTGGAACACAACAAGAAATAATTTTTAATATAAAATCAAATATCAAAAAGGGGATGGATATGGCAGACCAAACCAAGTTAAGATATGTAAGTATATACATACTACATTCCAACATTTCCTTCACTTAAATTTACTTTATTTTCGTTGAACGAGACTTTTTTTCTATTTTGTAACGGGATGTGATTATTCAGTATGGAGCATATGTAAGCATATGTAAGTCAGGTCGTTTCGTGCATGCGCGCGTATGTGTGCCTGTGTAAGCGCGGTAGTGTTTTAAGTTTTTTAGCTATATTCCAGTAAATTATATACAAGTCAAATACGATGCAATACAATAAGTTCATTGAACTGTAAGTTGTGACACTCAATTATACATCACGTATGTATATTATACATTTAGAAATACGAACACACAATAAATTACATGCATATATTTAACCAATTAACAAATATCATTAATTTGCGCATGGGATAACAAATATAAGATATTTTACATTTGCCCTTCATACCATTTAAAAAATATTGAACAGACACGACTTTGGAACCGATGATCATTATATGGTTTTTCTTTCTGACTTACAATTAATTATGTATGATCAATATCAATGTAAACATTTCTGTGGACTAATGCACTGCAACAAAAATATTGATTATTCGCACAGAGAAGTCGGGTGTGTCTTTACTATTGGGTAACCTATATCCTCGCTTGTTTATCCATGTCGTACTGAATTGTGTTCAATTTTCAGTCATTAAATCAATATTTATTTGTATATTTAAGGCAAATGAACGTATACAAAATGCTGAGTTAATTCGAATTTTGGAAACTGGAAATACACAGTTCTTGGAATTTCCAAACTCAACAATAACATCGAACATATCAGGATACAACGTAAGTAAATATCTGCAGTTTGATATTGAAAATTTAGATAAAAGGGAAAGACGGGGACAAGTAACTTTGAGAGATTCTATTTTAACTAGATTTGTGATGCAGGGATTGAGATTGTTTGTATATAACTGCGTCTGCGCGTACATGACATATATTGAGTATTATGTGATTCGACTTATGTAGTCGTAGCAAAATAAGTGTTATAAAAATCGACAAATAAAAAATGTTACATATTTCGTCTAACAAATCAAGTAATTAGGTATACATTTTGTGACCGAGGAGAGAAAAGTATACTACATGTATATGGAATCTTTCATAAAGCGTGAACCCCGCTTAGTGTAAGTTATGTATGGAATCTTTACATAAAGCCTGAACCCCGCTTGGTGTAAGTTATGTATGGAATCTTTACATAAAGCGTGAACCCCGCTTGGTGTAAGTTATGTATGGAATCTTTACATAAAGCGTGAACCCCGCTTGGTGTAAGTTATGTATGGAATCTTTACACAAAGCGTGAACCCCGCTTGGTGTAAGTTAAAAAAGTTGTAAAATAGCTACCTAGTGTAGCAAGTGAAGAGATTATTTAGCGAGGAGTCAGAAGCATGAAAAGCGTTGACATATTTTCATATAATATATTTATACCACGGCTTCGAAGAAGAGGTGAATACTGGTTTACCCGTGTCCGGTCGTTCGTTCGTCTGTCCGTCCTTCCGTAACAAAAATTTCTGTCGTAGTTTTCTAAGCAACTATAGGATTCAGAAACCGGATATTTTGCATATTGCTTTATCCTATAATACCATATGGTGTATACCGATGTTATGCTCCTTGGTCATCTATTTCCTGTTTTCCGAATTTTGAGACGAAGATATTATTTTAGATTCGCGTTCGTCATCTTAAAATTAAAAAATATGTACTCGGATCTAAAATGACTTCCAATCTACGATTTTATCCTATATATGAAATATTTAAAATACTAAAACTAGTTAATAACAAAATGTGATCGCTGGAGGCATGATGAATAATATTATGTTGTTTACACAAGATATACTATTGTAAATGACTACGTATCAACCACACCTTCCATCTGAAATTATTTTTACATTTACTTCCAGGTCAGTTTGTGGCATCTTGCAGCGTACAAACATTTGGCGATTTCTGCAGTTTTTCTAGAACAAGTGAGAATCAACGAAACAATTCGCCAAAATAGTGGAGACGGTTCTTTTATAGTTAATATCAACGATACAGAGTCTACTATATATGAAATTCTACGTGATCTACAAAAAGCTTTGATACAATACAGAGTATTTGTAGAAAATTATCCGTCTCGTGAAGTAATGTCAAAGGAGATGAGATACGAATCCGATTCCTTGTCTACAAATATACGAGACTTCATTATTATGAAAGAAATAGCAAAAATGTGTAAGATTTTTTTAAACGTGTATGAAACCATCGGAGGACTTTAATCTTACACTTATGTGGTAACAAAACATTCGAGTAACGAATATACTTGTAGATTATGTTAATCTTTATCATAGATACGAAGCTGTTTATCGCAACCGATTATGATTGTTTTTATACCTCATACACCTTGTGATATTACATGTTTTATTGTTAACTAGTTTGTTTTTAGGTAAATAAAGGATATATGTTGTGTAGTTTTTGGAGTACTCGTAATATCAAGCTCATGTAAACGTTTGCACATTCATTCTGTAAAGTTATATTTACAAAATTGAAGATATTCCGTCAGTTCCGGCTTTAGGCATATTGGGCCCCGCGCCAAGGGGTCCGCCACTTTAATTGGTGGCGGGGGTCAGTTCACAAGTAGTCTAGACAGTTCAGTGCATTGTAATGCCACCGTGGTCAAGGGACATAATCTTTTGCCAGTGTAAAGTGTACAGGCTACATATTAACTGTGCCAAGTGAAGAAGTACCAGCTATATAGATATATTAACATTTAAAACCTACAAGTCTGTCAGGTCTGGCAGGCTATATACAGTATGATAATAATAACTTCCACGTTCCAATGAGGCCCCACAATTCCTAGATCCATCCCTGTGATCAGTTAAGCATATTCTTTTTTTGCAGACGTCTTCACACACGTTGTCTTTTAGAAGTACACTCGACGCTACATGTAAAGTAAAAGTATATACATATCATTTGTAAATACCGAAATAATTCACTAGCAAAGCAGCTGCAAACTTTAAACTCAGGATGTTCGATCAATAGAGCACCAGGTAAAACTTGAATCAAAGAAGAGATTGACACTCAGTGCGATTTTCAGACAAACCCTTTTACAAAATTCTCCAGCGTAAAACCATCTTTTCGTTCACAGACGTTCTGATTTTGTAGAAACTACTTGCTGACCTCCATGACATATATGTCGTGGTTTGGCTGACCTCCATGACATATATGTCGTGGTTTGGCTGACCTCCATGACATGTATGTCGCGGTTTGGCTGACCTCTATGACATGTATGTTATGGTTTGGCTGACCTCAATGACATATATGTTATGGTTTGCCTGACCTCTATGACATATATGTTATGGTTTGGCTGACCTCCATGACATGTATGTCGTGGTTTGGCTGACCTCTATGACATATATGTCGTGGTTTGGCTGACCTCTATGACAAATATGTCGTGGTTTGGCTGACTTCTATGACAAATATGTCGTAGTTTGGCTGACCTCCATGACATATATGTCGTGGTTTGGCTGACCTCTATGACATATATGTCGTGGTTAGGCTGACCTCTATGCCATATATGTTATGGTTTGGCTGACCTCCATGACATGTATGTCGCGGTTTGGCTGATCTCTATGACATGTATGTCGTGGTTTAAACCAATAAAGCAGCATATAACACATATTATGAATGTATGATGAATGAAAAACTCTACACTTTTTACATTCGACTTAATCTCTTGTGAGTTATCTTTTCGGTTAGTGATACATGTACTAATTTTCGGTAACAGCAATTAAATCCAAAATTCTAATATGACGTCTTTAAAACCCTTTGGAAACAAACTCCTATTTAAATATTAAATTCAATATCGTCCCGAATGCGTATAACAGCAATTTAGTTTGATTTTTTCATATAAATGCGCCAAAACTACAGTATTTCTGGTTAGTCTTTAATTGTTAAGCTCCTGCTACCAATGCTGTTTTCACAACATATTAGTAACATTAAAAACATTTACGACATACATTTACATGTAGTTATCTGTTTGTTGTGGCCGTTCTAGATAATTTTCCAACTATCATGTCACGATGTATTCAAATTTGACGTTCTTTTTCTGATTGTTAAATTATGTTGATGTTAAATATGTTACTTGGTTTTTAATTTATATTTCTTCTTTTTTTATACCACATATTACACTATAACCTAGAAAAAATAATTAAAATTTTGTAACAAGGAAGGACTTTGGAACAGCAAAAATAAACCGACCAAAGTTGGCGCGAAATTCAAAATTTCTATTTTCATATTCCTACAAAACTATGGTTATAACAAAATTTCGATCAAATAAAATAAAAAAGATACAAAGGGTATATATTTAATACTCTAGATACGCGTTTCGACAAACAAAGTCTTGTCATTGGCGTTAAAGTAAAACCTATAAGAATGTCAATTAATTAAGATCCTATATCACAAGTCCTTAAAATTAAAAAAAGATTTTCTTAATTTCAGGCAAGTTTATTTACACTGTCACTAAATCAATGCATGGATCAATAATAGCCTACTCCTTCGGAGGTTAACAGCCCAACAAAAAAAAATGAGACTGTTTTCAAAAATAAAATTAGTAAAGATACCAAAGTTATCAATCTCAGTAACATACAATACAGTATGCGTACCCACTATATTGATTCTTTAGCACACTATGTATTATACTGGTGCTAGCGAAATTATTACATTAAAATATCTACTAATCAAAGACGACCAGATCATAACCTTTCTATTCCACACTCCAAAGCTCAATGCTTAATATCAGCTCTGCTACTTATCTGGCCTCTTTGGCCGACTGTTTAAGATTGTTCATTTTCTATCGACCACCGGTCTTTCAACACTAAGATTGCTGGTTTTAGTCTCACTGCAGGCAAAGGATACTCGACTACAATCTTAATTGACAAGGATTGCCAGTTTTCCTACCGACGGTCGCGAGTTTAATACGTGTACTCCGGCTTCGTCCCATAATAAAAACTGGACGCCATTATATAGCTAAAAAATTGCTAAAAGTGGCTTTAAACACAACTCAAACTTACTTTCTTATCTCCGATTACCGAAACAAAAAAAAATGAAATACTCTTGTATTGCAGATTTAATTTTTTCATACTTTTTAAATTAGTATTTTCAAGATATCCTGAACATTACTATAATAACAAGGAATCGCTTGTGTGTATTTGAGATTAGTAGCAAGACATATATCTTCTGCTGTTTACAAACAACAAGTTTAGTACCAGTATAAAAAACAATTAAATTTGTTTCGTGTGGCACAGGTAATATTTAGCGTAGGGTTACGGATTAGAACGAAGAGGAAATGGCCCGTGCTTAGAGCATTGACCATTCGGGTGCATATGGCACAGGTCTACATTGGAATACATGAATATTGTCACAATATGTGATTTGGAATGACAGAAATTATAAAAGATAAACAATCAAAAACCTCACTTTCAATTAGCCACTTAAATCAGAACAACACTAAAAATTCACGAAAACAAATAACAGAAAGGACAACCACGAGGGCCTACCAACTGTATTGTACATCATCTGGCTGGTCCATGAGGGCCTACCAACTGTATGGTACATCATCTGGCTGGTCCATGAGGGCCTACCAACTGTATTGTACATCATCTGGCTGTTTTGTACCGTTTACAAGGATCAGAACCCTCCTAACCGACATTTTGCTAAGATGTGCACAGCACGCAAATTCAATGCAAGACAAATAGTAAAATATACATATAAAAAGGTAAGAAAATAAGTTATGGTAAATAAAAGATAGAAAATGATACAAAACATGCGGTAAGAAAATATAATTGTAAATCTGTTGCATTCAAATTACCAAGGATATCCGCATAGCAGGGTCCTTTACTGTTTAATGCTATTTTTACCAGGTATATCCGCATAGCAGGGTCCTTTACTGTTCAATGCTATTATTACCAGGGATATCCGCGTAGCAGGGTCCTTTACTGTTCAATGCTATTATTACCAGGGATATCCGCATAGCAGGGTCCTTTACTGTTCAATGCTATTATTACCAGGGATATCCGCATAGCAGGGTCCTTTACTGTTCAATGCTATTATTACCAGGGATATCCGCAAAGCAGGGTCCTTTACTGTTCAATGCTATCCACAAACAGGGTCCTTTCCTGTTCAATGCTATTATTACCAGGGATATCCGCATAGCAGGGTCCTTTACTGTTCAATGCAATCCACATAGCAGGGTACTTTACTTTTCAATGCTATTATTACCAGGGATATCCGCATAGCAGGGTCCTTTACTGTTCAATGCTATCCACAAAGCAGGGTAATTTACTGTTCAATGCTATCCACATAGCAGGGTCCTTTAATGTTCAATGCTATCCACATAGCAGGGTCCTTTACTGTTCAATGCTATCCATATAGCAGAATCCTTTAATGTTCAATGCAATCCACATAGCAGGGTCCTTTACTTTTCAATGGTATTTGGGGTTTTGTTTCTTTTTGGGGGACTTTGTTTTGTTTTGATTGTTTGGTTTTTTTTCATTTCGTTGTTTGTTGGTTTTTATTTTTGTTGTTTATTTTTGTTGTTTGTTGTTATTGTTTATTTTATTTTTTCTTTATAGTCGATCATTGTTTTCATTATTATTGATGTTAAAAAGTGGTCAGAACTTTTGATAGAGGTTTGCTTATACACTTGGACTATCTTGCTATTAAACGCTGTTGAGAGATAATAATATTTGAGTTTGATATGGATATTACAGATTGCTAAAACCAAATTGGGGTTTTCAAGAAACTCCTCACTTGAAAGCGCTGAACGTAAAAGTTGGATTGCCAAGTGAACCCTTACTGCATAATTATTTACTAACACTCTTTAAAATGTTCTTCAGATAATAAAATTTTTTAGGGGCATCTGCCTGCATAACAAAATATTTGTACTGGGACCATACTGGGAGGGTTCCCAGTGCTCGACCCACAGAGCAGCCCAGCGCGTCCCCGGGTGGCGGATAGGAGAGGCCCTCTCGTTAGGGGGTTGTCAGGTCATAATACGGAAAGCCTGACAGCGGACCGTAGTGGGTAACGTGTTTGGAGAGTGCCGCGCTCCGTGCACAATAATGACCCCTTTTGTAGATTTCGAAAAAGAGTAGGCTCATTGTAGCCGCTACAAAAGGCTAAATTTTCCGCCCCTACCCAAAACTTCATACTTTTCCAGTGGCAGTCAAAATTGTATTCCCTGTGACCCATCCCACCCCTATTTTCCGTTGATTTATTGTTTGTTAACTTGTTCCCGTCTTGAATATAGCTGAAATACTACTCGCTGGACGTAAAGCAGACATCCAATCAATCAATCAACATATTTGTAATACATAATATTGCAATAATACATAATTATAATATAATAAATTTATCATAAACACATTAGACACAATACACACATAAAACATTCAACAAGATGAAATGTTTCAATACTGCTGAAAAAACAGTAAAAGCCTGAACAGGTTAGGAATTTTCTGAAGTGTACTGAAAAAGTCTGAATTAGTCTATACATATTGCATAATTTCACTCGACCAGTCTTGTATTTTCTTAGTTTGTCTGAATTAGTCTAAAGCGAGTCTGATTTTATATTGTAGTAAACCCTGTCTTGATTAAAAGAAGCCTAAAATAGTATTCTTGTCTGAACCAATCTTTATCTTGTCTAAACCAGTCTTGACCAGTCTTATTATCTGAATTGGTCTAGTCCCTTTGCGACCTGTCTGTTTTAGTCTACATTAACTTCCCCTTCTCTGTATGAATTAGCCTGAATTGATCTTGATCTTATCCTCATAAGAAAAATAACTTAGAAAACTAACCGAACGACAAGAGCCAAAAGTCAAGGGGCAGTTACAAATCCGGAAATAGATACACATACAAAAACCAAAAACACAAAAACAGAGAGAAACTCGAACCCAATAAAAACCATGGGTGCACTCAAGTGCTCCAAACGTGTAAGCAGTGCTTGCCTCTAATTATGCACCCGTCGAGTTACTAATTGTCATGTTTAGGAAACTGTCAAATCCGGGAATAGGAAACGCTACCTATGACAGCGAAAATGTCCAGTCGTGTTTGAGATACTGATTTTCCATAACGATCAATTATGTCATTGTGACGAACCATAAACTTTCTGGAGAGATAACATAAACCTATGTGCAACAAACCTCTGTTTGAGTAATTTAGCAGGCAACAGCAGTGATCGGTCTAGAAAATAGAAATACTGATCGCAGAATCTATGTCTGAATCACAGGCTTTAGAAAAAGAATGTTTAAATAATATCATGCATGACCCTAATAGATTAATATCAATCTTTCAATTTACTCCAACAGCAGAATTGTATCTACTATTCATTTATACCATCTTAAATCTTTGTTTCTTATTGTAATTGGAAAATGCGCTTTATACTTATTTGTGAATTCAAATTAACCCATAAGTTCGTTGTATTTATTTCAAATTCTACAACATTTTTACAAAGACGTATGTAAGAAATAAATAGATTATTAATTTTTCAAATGTAACAAAATGTACTGAACTCAGAATTCTATGCTTCTTAGTAATCTAGTTTTCTTTATCCAAATTAATACATGTGATTCATGCATAAATATTGATGTCCTACTATGTAAAAATATTTCTAAATTTAGATTATAATTTTAAAATGTAAAATAAACTTTCCAAAATTAAATTAAAGCATTTGTTTTATTTTCTTTTTATTTTATAATTATGGAAGAATTACACTTTTTCTTTTAAAAAATATTGTCTAGATATACATAAGGTACATTGTGTGTTCTTTAAAATCGTATTAACCATCAAAATCTTTCGTGAGTCGGCAAAACTTAAGCAATATAGACATCAACGTTTAATATTTTATTCTCTTAAGACATATCAATGCAATTATATTTTAATGCACTCAAGTATTTATATTTACATTCATATGTATTTTTGGCCGATAATACATTCTATTTAAAAAACGTTTTAAAGTAAGCCTCAATTTGCAAGTTTTGGGAAAGAAATTTAAAGGTATTTACATTGTGATAGGCTGAACATTACTGGATTTTAAAAAATAAACAAATGTAATCAAGTATCCCAGATAAGTCAGCCGATACATTTAATTTAGTCATTAAACGTTAATATTAACTTGTAACAGGTGAGAGATTACGGAAGAAAATAGAACGAACGAAAACGAAAGCATAGATGCAGAGTTGCATATCAGTCAAGAAAAGATATAATTGAAAGATCAAAGGCTCAAGTGTTTCCAGAAAATTGTGCAAACATATATTTTTCATATTCCAAAAATAAATGTAGGTGATAAACAGATATACACAATACCAGTAAGAGAATATTGTTATGTGAATGATTTTGATTGACATTACTGATATATGATAAACTATCAATATGATACTCTATTTATAACCTGCGGCCAAATTTTCTTCTTATGAATGACAAGATTCTTTTTACAATGAAAATTTTCTTCCGGTCTCTTATAAGGTATAACCCAGTATGTAAATTTCGGAAATATCAACTTAACCAATAATTTATTGTTAATTAGATTTTATAGTTTTTTTATAACTTAATATTAGTTTCAACAGTTAACAAACTGAAAAAAATAAAAGATAAGATTTTCCAAATTTTTCATAATCAATATGACATGGGTATATAACAGACAAATAATCGGATTTTGGTACTTCGAGCCCAAACTTGGAACACATCATGTCTCCTTCACAAACAATATCAGCTCTAGGTAGGTTTAGGTTCTGGCAACACCTGTTATTATTTCTGCGAGTTAAATCTTAAAAGAATAAGATGGTTATTATCACCATTTTGATGATAATGCTACACAATGTAAACGTATTTAAGTTTGTCAAGGTTCTGGCAACACCTGTTATTATTTCTGCGAGTTAAATCAAAGAATAATATGGTTATTATCACCATTTTGCTGATAACAAGTTCTTCCAAATATAAAAATATACTCCGCTATGTATTCTTAGGTTAAATTGCAGTCCATTATTTCAAGTTTTCAGGAGTTGTTCAAATGTAGACTCAGTTACAAATAATAATATGAACGAATTTCAAGTATTTTTAATATAGCAGCTACCTAATCATATTAGGCATTATTAAAACAAAAAATAGTATAATTTTTATATCTCCTGTGTTATTGTTGCGTTTTGTACATAAGCTTGAAATCTAATTTTAAAATGTGACCAGTTTCAAATGTTATTTATTTTCTCCAAAGATCACAATTTCCGTTTTTTAGGACTAAATTAAAGAATACTTTCAAATATTTTTAAATCATCAATACGTTGTGGAAGATGTACAGCATAAGAAAGAAAGTGGTATTGATTATGTCAAATATCCTTCTTGGGTACCACATTTACTTGTCTGTGAAGACCGCAACGGATCTCCCTTTGAAGTGCATTTTCTTTTAAATAACCTGTACAAAGCGACCACTTGCCTTTAATGATCATATTGGTTACTTCAGGAAGGTGTGACCATATTTATGTTTATTCAACCACTCTAATTTGGACCTGGAATATAATTTTTTCTTGGTTAAATTAATATATTTATATTCGAAGAAGACTTGCAAGCAAATATTTTTTTTAATAATCTTCAAATGAAATGTTGTTCATTATTGTTGCGTCGACAGTTGTTTTGTGCCTTTATGAATGTTTTGTTAACGCAGCTTGGGTTTTTAATTTGTTTGTATTGGTATTATATCATTAGTCAACAATAATTTTTGATTGACACGTTACACAATAGTTTGTATACGGTGCAACATTATGTATAATGCTTAAATTTAGTAAGGTTGTGCAAACATCAGATTGTTGTGTTCTTGTCAATAGACAGCTCTTACGACAGAGTTCTATAAAGCTAATATATATATATTTTTAGCTCTCTTCATAGTTTTATGTATAAATCAAGGACTGCATTCTCTACCATCAGAACTAGAGAAGTGGAAAAATCCATTCGGAACACAACAAGAAATAATTACTAATATTAAATCAAATATTAAAAAGGGGATGGACATATCAGACAAAACCAAATTAAGATATGTAAGTGATTATATATTTTTCTATTTAACAAAACGTCAACATTTCCTTTACTCCAATTGATCATTTCTTATGTTGATCAAAATAAAAATTCCTGCACTTAAACATGAACCAACAATTTAAGTAGGGTAACATTTACAAACATTTTCTCTATGCTGTTAAACATATTGTGAAGGAAAGAATTTACCAATAAACTGATATCTAGGAATATTGCACATTTTTGATCCGCGTAAAATTATTATGAATGTAAAAAACATTTACATTTCGAAATCGCATCAAATTGGGATAAAAATATAACACATATACAACAGTTTTTGCATTTTGATCCAAAGACTATCTAAAACAATACTGAACAGACACGAATATACGGAACCGGTGATTGCTTTATTTTTCCTTTGAATTGATAACGATAAAATGATATGAAATTCTGATTGGGTGTTACTGATAGAGGGTTAATATAATATAAACAATTTTTGCTGACTAAACTTCAGCAATAAAGCATGTATTCTTCACAGAGAAAGCTAGTTTTTCAGTTGAACCTGTATATTCGCTTTTTGCGGCATCGTTTTACTTAAATGTATTTGATTTCCAGTCAATAAGTCAATTTATTTGTGTATTACAGGCAAATGAACGTATACAAAATGCTGAAATCATACGAATTTTGGAATCTGGAAATATACAGTTTTTGGAATTTCCAAACTCAACAATTATATCGAACTCATCAGGAAACAATGTAAGTAAAGGCGTAAGGAAATAATTTGACATTGAACATTTCGAAGGTAGCTTATTTGCATTATTCCGCTCAGCTAGTAAAAGATAAAATTAAGAATTTATCTAATTACGTTGAATATGCTGTAATCAATTATATTTTAATTTAACTCCGAGGTTCCGTACATTAAGTTCCATTAAATAAATAAATCGATTTATATATGAATAAATCCATTATAAATATTAAATAAACCCCTTACTGCCTTGTCGCAACAATAGAAAGGGTGACCTTTTAAACTATTAATGCCAACATCTTGTTGCAAGAAATAGCCAATATACTTATATTACAGCGTTTGCACTTAATATGCATATATTAACTATTATATTGCTTAACATGTACAGAAAGTCATATAAAAATGGTATAAAAAGCTACCTAACGTAGCAAATCCACGATCTTCTATATAAACATTACAAATACAATAATTCGTTTTAAAGAAATGCAGATCGCCAAAAATAAGCAAATATGGATTTCTTTCTGTACACAAGATTAATGCTCGAAAATGACTTGGTACTGATCAACCACACTTTCCATCTGTAGTAATTTTTTAAATTTACTTCCAGGTCAGTTGGTGGCATCTTGCAGCGTACAAACATATGACAATTTCTGCCATTTTTCTAGAACAAGTAAGAATTAACGAAACAATTCGCCAAATTAGTGGAGACGGTTCCTTTATAGTTAATATCAACGATACAGAGTCTACTATATATGACATTCTACGTGATCTACAAAAGGCTTTGATACAATACAGAGTATTTGTAGAAAATTATCCGTCTCGTGAAATAATGTCAAAAGAGTTGAGAAACGAGTCCGACTCATTTTCTGTAAATGTACGAAACTTCATTATTATGAAAGACATAACAAAAATATGTAAGATTTTTTTGAACGTGTATGAAACACTCGGAGGACTTTAACACGAATTTTTGAACTTAACATTCGAGTAACGAATCGACTTGTAGATTATGTTAATCTTTATAAAAAAATGAGAAGCTAAGATCGTTTATAGCGCAACCGATTTTTTATAATTCCTTTTTTATATCTTTTGTGATACTACACTCGTCTTTTGATACTAAATGTATATTGTTATATAGTTTGTTTGTTTTTATAAATAAAGAATATATGATGTGTATTTTTGGAGAACTTGTAATATAATGCATATCTAAAACATACTTGCAAACATTTTTAAAAAATCACAAGTGTGTTCTCTTACCGTTTAGTTTTACTGATCATCTTTCACTGCCTTAAATCCAAAATAAGAGAAAAAATAATATTTGTTTAAAAAACAAATGAAACCGACACAATTTTTAATTTAAGTATTTTACTAAAGAACTTATATGTTGAGTTTAAAGTAAATTATTTTGATGGAATCTGAGAAATATTCAGAAGGGACAGCAAATTATTAGTGCTAATTAAATTGATTTGTTTGGAGGGAGGGTATTGTATGTTAAGTTTTCTCCGAATACAACAATAATGTTATTAGAGCAAGAAAAAAAATCTTTTTACTTCCGAATTAAAGAGGTGACATTTTTCTGTGTGGTATTCCTTATTAACTTCCAGTTTTAGACGCGATGCGACTTTGATTGTTGACGTAATCTTGAGATAAAAATCTCAGAAAATAATTTTTAAAATCTTTAAAAATCAGATATGACTAAAAATTAAAATGCATAGATCACGAATTATTCAGTGTTCTATTTTTGAATAAACTTATTATACAATGTTCGTGTATAATCAATTTTAGATGATTTCGATCATTAAATGTTTGATTATTATCAAAAAGTGGAAATCGTATTTAATAAATGGTTTTAACATCTACTAGGATGCATTTTGTAAGCCATTTAAGTTCTACAAGCAGGACAACTTCTTCCCTATACAAGGCATCCATCAAATCTAAGTTATTGATAACCTTGCAACCATGGCAGCCCCAATGTTTATTACATCAGTTGTCTTATAAACTATGGTCATTTCCATTACATCTTTAGCTGCTTACAAGAAATAATAAAAGCTACTCGAAAATGAAATCTTCCTTACTGATTTTTCTAACTGCATAACATCATATTGCCTTTGCTAGTCGTATTAGTTGAACAGATATTTACATTAAATTTCTCCGTCGGCTATGTTGCTTAAGTGAAATGAGAGGTGACTAATGTTTTATCCCTGTTCATGGAGCAAAAAATGCATTTATATTCACCGCACGTAATTTAGGTGTACCATGCAACTTCATAGATGAAATCAGCGTGCAGTATGTATATTGCAGGCAACAGATGTTACGTAAGAGATAAATTAGTTACATTGAATAGGAAATGTTGAAGCCTATTTCTCTTTTCTTATAGTAAATATTACAGGTGATTTTGCAGTAAATTAAATAAATAGAAGTTACCTGATATTTTGCAACAATTTTTAGAATGCAGATGTTACGCAGACGTCGATAAAGAATTATTTGCCTTCAAAGGTCAGAAAAAAATTAAAAACGTATGAACCAATCAACAATTTATACAAACCTCCAAAAATATCTTGGATTAGTGCAAAGAAGGCATTTGCCAGAAATTAACTGTTAATGCTTATACCAAGTTTAACCCGTTTTGCATGGAATTTATCCTATCCAAATAAGCGTAAGGGCGAATGTGATGTTAAACGCAAAGGTAACATCATGGAACTTAATTTCAACAAGAGAAATAAGCTTATTCGACAAGTCACATACGGGCTATAAGACCGTTAGGTAATTTAAAAATGACGATTTAGAGTCAGATTAAAAAAAAACAGCAGCAGAGAATTTCGCTAGAGTTGCATTAACCATATTACTTACTTACTTAGTCTTTTTGTACCTAGGTGGTACATAGGCCACTGATGATACGCCTCCATTCTGTCCTGTTTCGGGCCAGTATGAATAGGTCTTGCCATTTGTATCCTTGGGTTTCCAGCTCTTGGGTTGTGTTCCTCCTCCATGTATTCCCAGGCCATCCAAATCTCTTTTTATTCTGTGGATTCCATTGCAAAGCTTGTCGTGTTATGGAATTGGTGGGTTTTTTAATGTATGGCCTATCCATCTCCATTTCCTTTTCTTGATGTCCTGTTCTACTTGGATCAGGTTGGTTCTTTCCCATAGATCGATGTTCTTGATCTTTTCTGGCCATCCGATGTTTATTATTTGCCTCAGGCAATTGTTTATGAAAGTATGTTTAGTAGGCTTTTTGTTGTTTTACAGGTTTCATAGCCGTAGAGTAAGACGGTTTTTACATTGGAGTTGAAAAGCTTTATCTTCGTATTGCGTGAGATGTTTCCAGCTCTCTAGATGGTTTCCATCATCTTAAAGGCAGTTCTTGCATTTCCAATTCTTATTTTAATGTCAAGCTCTGAACCACCTATGTTTTTAACAATGCTTCCAAGGTACACAAAGGACTCTACTTCCTCTAGTGATATTATGTTCACATGCAAACTAGTTTGGTTGTTCGTGTTTTCTTTTAACACTTTGGTCTTCTTTGTGCTGATAATAAGCCACCTTTGTGACATAATTAGGACTAAAAGGCTTCGCCAGGTGGTTTCCTTTCGGCTTTGGCCATCTGATATCATGGTCCCTCTGGTTGATGGCCCTCTTTTTCCTAGTATAATTTCTTGGTGTATCATTCAGTGTTTCTGTAATCGAAAATTGACCTCTAACAAAGGATTGGTCTACCAAACTGTAGAGATCTTGGACTGGTAGAGGCTTTGTACTGGCAAGAAAGACTGACGCACTCTACTTTCTTTTTCTTCAACACCTAGGCTAGCCAGCCTCAAGGTAGAGTCTTCGATTCCTAAAACACTAGACGCATATCCAATCTCTGTGGTTTTGCAATTACTAGCACACAACTATATAAAGAATAAAAATCCTTACTGTAAGCTAGTTATATATTCGTCGCAGATCAGATCACCTGCCTTTTAGTTCAAACAGGAAATGGGATCCAAAAGTTATGTAAAATTTGCTTCAACTCTAACAGTGTCAATGTCCAACAGGTCTAAAGCGATGATATTATATGTTTTTCGTGCTTTCATGCAAGATATAGAAAACTAGACATGGCTTCTAATGTGCTGCCGTGTTGTGCCACATTGTACAAAGTATGTATGCTTACGTAGGATGCACAAACTATATTAAGCTGAAAGCGTCCAAAGGTTAAGGAAGCCCGTACGTGCCACAGAAAAAAATAATTTATAACGTGAGCACACGAGTTTAAAATTTGTGCGCACGAGTTACTAACTTGAGCGCACCAGTTTCACTTCTTTTGCGCAGCAGTTTAAATTTCAATAACCCGATTTCTAAAATAAATGAGCATACCTATAAAAAGGGTCATCCGACGACTTCGATCTAATGTAGGCTTCTGAATAGCTTTTCGAGCTGAACATTTAAGCAATCAACAGCTTTTGCATATCTGCAGTAGTTTTCATTTAATAGGGCAAAACATTACAACACGCTATTTTTAACCTTTAAATGGATATAACCCCTTTAATGGGTCATCTAATAACATCGACCTAAATAGAGACTTCTGAAGATCTTTATGAGCTAATGGTTAAGGAAAGCAACAGCTTTAGTAGTGTTATTTCTTTGGGGCAAAAAACATGAAAAACTAAATTGTTACCTTTAAAGGGCCATTACAACTAAAAGGCTTTTCTGGCAAATTCACCCAAATGGAAACTTGTGTGGAACTTTGATTCCTGATTCTTAGTATACATCAGATTTTCCCTATCTGTTATAGTTTCTGAGTTATAACCCATTTTATGTTATTTTACTCTATGTTATATACACCCATTAAACACCAAATGGAATCTTAAAATAAGCCATCTGCAATTTCGTCTGATCCTGATAGTCAACATGTTTATAGTGTTTTTTTAACAGTCGTTCTTTTTATGAAAAGTATACGGGATTAACTCGGATACTGAAGAACATAATGTTTCCTTTTAACAGTGAATCATATAAGCTATTTAAAGTTTATATGCTGGCAAGTGATGTCAAAGTTTGTAGGTTTAATTTTAATTTTGAAGGCAACAAAACAGAAGCTGTAGATGCATTTCAACAACATTCGGTCAAAATATAGGCCTTGGACCCATATTTGTTGATATAAACTGTTGATTTTTTAAACACATGTTAAAAAAGTTCATACTTTTTGTCTAGTGAGAGCAAAAAAATAATTTTCCTTCATTAACAGGAAAATTGCATCACTTTTATCAAAGTCGAATTTTTCTGTTCTATGCAAATACAAATCCTAAAGATTAGGTATTTAATGGATAGTCACGCATTTTAACTTAAATTTGTTTATTACTTTCAAATTCCAAATCAGATCAGTGCCATGCATTTCACATATCAGAAATATAACAGGATATTATTATACACGAACCATTGTCTATAATTTTTTGTTGTATTCTTGGATCATTTTATCTGTTTTAAGGACACTCTTTAAGTGATACAGATGACGGACGCATACAGACTCTAAATAATCTATTTTTGAACGCACACTTCTTGCAGTAAGATCGACAATTAGTAACCTTAAAACGACTTGTATTTAGTTCAAAGTCATAAAACAGTATCATCAAAATTAAGTGATAACAAATATTTTTAGAACAATCCTTGATACACATACTCGTAAATAAGATGGCACCCAAGCTCAAGGAACTAAGACGGCAATTCTAAAACTATATATCAATAAACATTTCACTATAAAGAAGACATTTTGTTTAAAATTCAGAATAAAACACATACACAAATCCTGTACTAATTTAAGTCCTTATCTATTTCTGAACTTCTGATATCAAATACAATTTAGAAAACGATATCTGACATAAGAAAAATTGTTTCGAGTCACATTCGTTTGGATGTGTATTACAATGGTCTTTTTTTAACTCACAATTGGTAGTGGAAAAAAATATTTACTATATACATGTAAGTGTGTCAGATTAAAGACGAAATCCTTTCCTATTATCAAATCGACCTTTATGATTGCCAAATTAAACAAATTAAAAAACTTTTCAATTTCTGACACAATTATCTATGATCAGTTTTCCCTTACCCAGGGGTTCTGAGTCCGCGTTCGCTCCATCGATGATGATGGAGCGAACGCGGACTCAGAACCCCTGACTTGGGAGGATGCTTACAGTAGAATTAAAGAAAACTAGAAAGATGACAAGACGAATGTTTCATTGTTAATTAATTCACACACACACACACACACGCGCGCGCGAATCACCTTAACAATTCGTTAACCATTATATAAATAAACACGTATTCATAGGGATAACACTGTCCTTTGTTCCGTAAATGGCCGATTTCTGGTACAGATTACCAAGTACAGATGAGCTCACGCGCACACATCTGCGCTTGCTGCGTCATCCAATCGAAATGCCAGAAACAATACAGTTGTTATGGAAGCTTTACAACGTTCTTGTTTGACTTTCTTGTTTCCGGCGTTCTGATTGGATGTCAGAGTGATCATATTTTGGATATTCACGATGCCCAATTGATTATCCTATTTATTATATAGATCAAAATTGTTTTCGTAAAATTTTCATGTTTAATCCTAAATTTTATGAACGGCGGATGAATATCTGTATAGTACAAAACCATTGTGACGTTTTGGCGGGAAAAAACCCGAGAGTGAAAATAAACGATAATTTTCACATGTGATTTACCGTGATTTCTGTCACTCGGAAAATTCGATATTTCATCTATATCTATATAATAATTGTAATTTATTTCATCACGGGTTAATTCCTAGTTGAATGTGAAATGAAAAAACTAGTCTCAAAGCAAAGAAATTTATTTTAACTGCATGCAAGACGTTGTCAGGATGACATATTTAGCTACACGATTGTATGATATTTTATACATTTTCAAAATTTGTTTACAGACTAAAGTATAGCTTCCGGTCTTTTGATGTCCTCACTATCTAATACAATTAATGATCCCCTTGGATTGGCTAGTATTTTCATTTTGGCCTGTCTATGACGGTACACTACCTTATATATAATAGTCTTAAATTTTTGTTTATACTCTCTGTGTCGTAATAGGAATAGAGTTGGCAACCATGCTATTGATAATTTGGCCACTATTGATGCCAAAATTTGCATCCAAATTGGCTTCTCTGAATAACTAGAGTTTGTAATTTCCAGAAAACAATATACAACATATGGCGTCCAGCAAATGAGGAAGGAAACTGAAAATAAATTAGCTTCAATTAAATAAAAACAATGATTGTCAATATTAATGTAAAAGTACACAACAATAAAGACTGAGGTGTAAGTTGCCTTTTAATTAAATGCTTTGTCGTATCTTTTATTTCTTATTCTATTCGGTAAAAAAACTTTAACACAAAACATTCTGTATTGTCATTAACTTGGTGTGTGGCTTTATGTTGTTAGTGATCTACTATTAATCACGGTTTTGTCAACACTGTGTGCGCGACTCGCATCCTTATTTGACAAGGATTGTCAGTTTTCCTAAGAGTCGGTTATTTACCGGGTATTCTGGCTTCCTCACCACATAAGACAGGTCGTTTATATTTTATATATATTTGTATAACTATGTTTCATATTTCCATCTTCCTCTAATATACGGTGGACACATAAAAACACACAAAATTAGCAGAAGGCAATCTCAAGAGCAATTTAAAAAAATATAATTACATTTTAATCAAGAGTTTTCTCGGAAGAATTTTCTTAGTTTAACCAATTAAAATGCACAATTTCATAGGAATTTGTCTTAAGGTTTCGATAGACACACAAGCCTAAAACTTATTTTAGTTTTTAGGTATTATTTGTGCATTGGTTTGGTTATATAAATTTGACCTGTTAAGAAGGGGAAGCGTTAATATTTAAATCCCTAACAGTGTTATGTTACGTTACTTCAGTGTTCCAGTCGTCTTCGATTTAGAAGAGGTATAAAGGCATAAAATTGGGATGTGATCATCTTAGGCATTTCTTCAAAATACTCAATTCAACCTCCACAGAGAAGACGATTTGTGAAACTTTATAAACGCATTAACGGCTCCAAAAACTCCAGAATCGATAAAGGAACCTTTCCAACCTAACAATCAACAATACTGTCTAAATATAGAAAATGACATGGGGTTTAGATTTATATTGCCAGGTCAATTTTTTTCACTGGGATAAATCATCATATATCACCGGCGGCGAATATGTGTATTGATATGCATCACTAAGTATACCTGCTATTATAATAAATGTCTTCAATATATTAATGCTCCTGCGACCTCTCCTTTTCACAGATGTAATTTTAACCTACACAACAATACAATACAAGTATAAGATGGTAATAAAATAACAAAAAACTCATGGTACGTTGTCCGTGTCATATATTCTGTGTAACCAATAGAAATTCAATACATAGTAAGTCTTTTGTGCGATAGGTGCTGCATAATAAAAAGTGCATTTTTTCAATACAAACATACTGTTTTGAGAAAGGGCGTGATAGTACGTTATGACACGAAGAAAAGAAAAACAATCAGAATTGTATTTTAAGATACGTTAACACCAATGCAAAAAAAGGGGACGGTGTTTACCCCACTCTTATCTCTTTTTGATAGCAAACGGAAAACAGCATAGACTAGGACGACAAAAAACCCTAATTGCACGAAGTAAAATAGTTGTCATTCCTTGGTAGTACTGTATTGACATATTTTTTAATTGCAATTAATTCCAATAATCTATCACTGTCTGTACGCATATATGTATATGCAGTAAATTTCATTTGATTTTTATAGCACGGCTTAAAGACAACTATATTTATGTCATTTATAACTTGATAACTTAATTTGATCGTATATTATCTATGAGTGGCCGTTCATGTCATTGGCGCTACATAATCACGCGTAATACAAAATTCACGCGTGATTTTTTAAAAAATGACGCGTAAAAAGTCGTTTTTCACGCGTGAATTGTGCATATTTACGCGTGAATTTTTGAAAATCACGCGTCAATAGCAATTACGCGTAATTGTTAACTACATTACGCGTGAGTTTTATTAGACTCACGCGTAATTTTTCATCGTATAGGTGGCCGTTCATGTCACTGGCGCTACATTATCACGCGTAATAAGAAATTCACGCGTTATTTATTAAAAATGACGCGTAATAAGTCGTTTTTCACGCGTGAATTGTGCATATTTACGCGTGAATTTTTAAAAATTACGCGTCAATAATAATAACGCCTCGTCTTTTCTAAATTACGCGTCATTTTTTTTAATTCACGCGTTATAATTTTATAACTTACGCGTAATTCAATTTAAAAAGCTGACCAATCAGGTGGACTGTAACATTGGAAAATTTGTTCTTGAAAAACATGGCTACAAGCAGTGGGTATCCATCCGGCGAGCGAGAGAGGTTTTTACAGCGTATAAAAGAGACAGTTGACTACTGTGTACGGATCGGTCAATCAGATAGAAGGGACGAAGATACCATTAACACTATACACCATAGGCGAGTTTTAATTACATCAATTGACAAAGGGAAAGCAAAAACAAAAAAAAAAAGAATAACCAAACAACCGAACTATGATTCATCTGCATACAAATGCCTTGAAGGTGAATATTTTCTGAGGGGCAATACATACAGTACATCCACATACAAATTAACAGAATATAATATAATATATATAGTATTTTTAATGTATCCCCCTCATTTTATAAAATGGGGGGGATACATTAAAAATACTTTTGTTCTCATTTGCTAATGTAATATCAACAATATATTATGATATAGTAAAGAATTATCATGGGTGGATGATCCGTCGATCCTCAACTTGACCCGTCCTTGGTATACTGTGGTATCATTATTATTCGTGGGGTATCAATTTTCGTGGTTTTCGTTGGTGGTCTTGATCCACGAAGTTTGATCCCCATGAAAAGGACGAAAACTGGTACCCATGAAAATAAATGCATCCACAGTAGTTATTCCGTGTATTTGATCCAGAAATATACAGTGTTCCCGTCTAAGCGTTAGATCCCAGTGGTCATTTATAGGGGTTTCGGGGGTCGGAACCACTCTTTTTGTGATTATTAAAACATTTTCATGTAGATTTTAAGCAAAATTGGTCTGTCCCCATTTTTTATCCACAGTAGCCAATATGTGGAACCCCCTTTCGATAATGTCTGTATCCGCCTCTGTTAATTTACGGACAGCACTAGTCAGATTACAATTTTAGAGATGTCGCCCCCCCCCCCCCCCCCCTAAAACTGGCTAAAGTTTTTTGCATAAAATCAACGTTTTTAACATTTAAAAAATTAGCGCATCGCACACACACAATAAACGCCTCCCCTAACCTGAATTCCTGGATCCGCCCCTAGTAGCCGACAGGTGCACGTGGGAGTGCCTTGGAATGGTACTCCCCTCCTGGTCGGAGACAATTTTTTTTTAATTAGCCAAATTTAAGTGAGTTTTCCTGCATTCCTGCATAAATTTTCTGGCAAATTCCGTAATATCTAATCCACATTCTTCAAAATTCTTTGAAGCAATGGTGAGCCATGATTGCCTTTCTTTAACTATGTTATAGTAGTTTTTTTATATCATATATGCTTCTTGTAATAATGGGTTATATTCTCAGAAATGAGTCTACAGAAATACACCATGTTACTTGATTTAACCATTGGGGTATAGACTAATTTCATACTTCCATGATTTCACATATAAAAACAAAAACAAGAAAACAAAACAAACAAACAAAACACAAAAAATCTTTCAATAGGTATCGTTCTAAGTTTGTCTTGTGTTTGATATTCGGCATGCCGATCTGCCCAGTGCACTGTAAGCTGTCAATTATATTATTTGGCTTGTTTCTATCCAGCTCTCTGTAATCAGTCTATAGAGTATGTTGTAGATTTTTTTATCCAATAAAGATCAAAGCATTACAAATATTATAACATTTCTTTTGGCTCATAGATAATATACATTTTTTTAGACTTGATATCATGTGTAGAGACATACAAAGATGTTCTGGCATTTTGATTTCTGAAGAGGAAGCGAGTGAAATGTTGCCACTAATACAGACAATGAAAAAAGATATTGACACCAGACTGCAAAAAGTTGAAGGTAGAAGTTATGAAAAGGGCGAGTTTGCTTGAGAATCCTAATTTGATTTTTATACGACCGCAAAATTTTTGCGATAGTATGTTATGGCGACGTGGTCGTTGTTGTCCTTCGTCTCAAGAGTCCTCTGTAAACATTTGGTTTGCATTTGACCATATTGGGCCTCCAATACACAGGGTTCAACATGTTGCAGTCGTGGCGAAGCTTTTAATCTAATTACCTAGTTTAGGATGGTGTTTTTAAATATTTTGACTTCAGTTAACAATATTTTGGGATTGAAGATGATTAAGAAAAGGTTCTTTTACATTCGTAAACTAGACTGCCAATTTACTTAAGAATAAACTAGTAAGCACTAGTAGAGCAAGGCTCTCATGAGAATGTTTTGATATTTTACGATATTTAGGTTTTAAGTTCTTCAACATCTCAATAAATATTTTTACACTACTCTATTTAAAGACATAAATATTGATTTGTATATGCTTAATGCTTTTTCGTTTTCTGGCAAATTCAGGTGAAAGAGGTTATCAAACACCAAGGATAGCAGTTGATGACAAGGGACATTCTAAGTTCGATCTGTCCCGAGATCAATTACATTACCTCTCAAAGTATGGTTTTACAGCTCCTATGATGAGCGAGGCTTTATGCGTATCAGAATCCACTGTCCGTCGTAGACTCCGGTAACAATAAACTTTAATCTTTTAGACTGGATAGCATTTTGTAGATTTTTATGCCCTCGCGAGGACATGTCATTGACATACATATACTGTAAGGTTTTACTCATGTCCGTCTTACGTAAGTCTTTCTGTACAATTTTCCATCAATTAGCTTATCTTAGAAAATGTACACGCTATTTGTATGCATCTAATGATACTTCAGGACTCATCTTATGATGTCCACATGGTCATCTGTGTCTCTTGACTCATTTCTCTTTTTTCTCTACATGTTTAACTAAGTTGACAAAGCCATCTGTCTGATTAAAAGAATTTGTTGATGATATTCTAATAGGTCATACCATAGGACATTCAAGCGTCAAAAGATTAATTAAACGTGTTGACACAAACAAAAACAAAAAGAAGCAAACAACGAATCAACAATGCATACTTTTCAAAATCAGAATGTAAATTTCTAATCTAAATAAAAATGAGATGTGAAGAAATGTACGTGACAACTTCTTAACCAACAGTAGATTAAAATCATCGATAAAAGACTGAGTGCATCATATTAAAGTATTATCTTAGCTATCTATTGTACCTAGTTTTTGGTATTACAGAGAATTCAATATAACTCTTCGAACTGCTACACCTATTACTGATGATGTCCTTGACTCTAAAGTCCAAGAAGCAATTGGTGAAAACAGAGTGATCGGTCCAAATTCTATAAAGGTTCGTCTAGCAGAAAAAAACATCTTTGTGACTAGGCAGAGAGTTCGAAATTCTTGTTTACGAGTTGACCCTGCAGGGTGTGCTCTAAGATCCATGGAAAGGAAAAATGTTGAAAGGAGGACATACAAAGTTGCTGGGCCAAATTCCCTTTGGCATTTAGATGGAAATCATAAGTTGATAAGGTAAATTTAATTGACTTTGATATTAAAATCAAACAGATTTACGATATCTCTTACAATTTTCGAGAAATTAGGGTCAAAGGGGCCCAAATATGGTTGTTACAACAGATTTTGTAACAGTTTATTCTATAGAATGCCTTGTGGATTGTGCGTGGCCGCCAACGAAGGCATGTGTCAAAAACATTTTTCAGTCCATCATAGGCTGCATATGTCCAGATCAGTTGACTATCCATATTAAGCCTCAAATGTACAGGGTTCAACCTGTTGCTGTCGTATAATGCTGCATACGCTCGGTTAACCTTTTCATTTTAGCTCACCTCACGAAAGTGAGGGGGGCTTATGTGATACCCCCTGCGTCCGCACCCACTTACAGAAGAATGGTTAAAGTCCATTCCCGCTTACTGACAATTGCCACATCAATCATATTGGCATGGTAGGTACACCTAGTGATGCTAAGCACAATGCATGCTTCGGATGTTGACTGTGACCTATATTTTCCGCATGGATGACCACTTACAGAAGAATGGTTTAAGTCCATTCCCACTTACTGACAAGACCCTCATCAATCATATTGGCATGGTAGGTACACCTAGTGATGCTAAGCACAATGCATGCTTCGGATGTTGACTGTGACCTATATTTTCCGCATGGATGACCACTTACAGAAGAATGGTTTAAGTCCATTCCCACTTACTGACAAGCCCCTAATCAATCATATTGGCATGGTAGGTACACATAGTGATGCTAAGCACAATGCATGCTTCGGCTGTAACCTATATTTTTCTGCATGAATGACCACTTACAGAAGAATGTTTAAAGTGCATTCCCGCTTACTGACAATTGAAATATTAATTATATTGGCATGGTAGGTGCACCTAGTGATGCTTAGCACAATGCATAATTAGGATGCTGGCTGTGACCTACTTGTTCCGCATGGATGACCACTTCATAAAAACGGTTAAAGTCCATTCCCGCTTATTGACAAGTGCCACAACGAGTTGAGCTTCGTAATCGATAGTTTACCTATGTTTATTTTATGCTATTACATGGGCCAAAATAAGACCTTATCACAACTCATCTTTGTAAGTAGTGGATAGGTGGATAGCAAAATGATTATAATGCCAAAAATGTCATACATGTACGAGACGTTATTTTGTTTCCATATTTGAGGTACATTTTAATGTAGAAAAATATACCCATGCCCAAGAAAAAACTGATTACTTTTAGGAGCAAATTGTTGTTCCCTGTGTTTCACGAAAGCAACTTATGAAACGCGACCCCGTGCGGGTTCGGGAGGGGGGTGAATAGGCACGCAGCAGCACTAAGCTTGTCGGTAAAAGTCCGCTAATAAGCGCTTAGAAACTTGACGTCGGGTCATGCAGCTTTGCTCACAAAGCGACTGGGATGTGTGCCACATGTGTGCATGTACTACTGAACACAATTAACAAAACTTGGCATAAAAGAAATACACCATATGTAGTAATGCATATTACCAGGATTTTTTTCCACAATTTTTTCTGAGAGTTATGGCCCTTTTGGCCAATTCCTCAAGGATTTGAATTCAATTTCTCCTGTGAATTTTCTTTGCAAGTGCAAATCCTCTGAAACAGCATAATCAATATCATGACTAGTATGCTTTCATTTGGCTCGGACCTTAAATCCCTTCTCTTGTTTAGTTACTGCTCCAATAAAGTTTGTCATAACACAGTAAGTTTCTTGGGTGCTGCTCAATAGTTGGCGAACTACCATAGATATTAAAAGAAATTTGAAATATTCATATTGTTAAATAAATCAAGATCTATTTAAGATGTACTAAAAGATATCCAAATCATGATACATGTATGTATAGATTTAATACTAACAAATCCTTGAAAGTGCTGTTTCTGCTACATTATCAGTATCTATAATAGACAAGTTTCTTTAACCTTTTAAAGGTAAAAAGAGGCTCCTTTAATTTCTTTATATAAAAAGATTCTTTTTATTTCAGATGGGGTATTGTAATACATGGTTGCATAGATGGATATAGCCGAATGATTACGTTTTTAAAAGCTTGTAATAATAACAAAGCCACAACAGTATTTGATAATTTCATCATTGCAACAAAAGAGTTTGGACTTCCATCGAGAATAAGATGTGACCATGGAGTGGAAAATGTGTATGTGTGTGTTTACATGGAGGGAGTGAGGGGAACTAATAGAGGTAGCGCAATCAAAGGAAAAAGTTCGCATAACCAACGAATAGAGAGACTGGGTTGATGTATGGGACAATCTAAGTAATGAATTTTATGATTTATTTTCATATATGGAGATTGAACACCTGTTGGATTTGACAAATCCTAAGCATGTCTTTGCTCTGCATTTCATTTTTTTGCCAAGAATAAATCAAAGGTTATCATCATTTATTTTTCAATATAACAATCATCCTTTGTCGACAGAACACAACAGAACTCCAAATCAGTTGTTCATACAAGGAATTTTGCAGAACAACACATGCAATGTATCTGTACAAGAAATTGTTCACAAGGCAGGTAATAGTTTGGAAACTGTGGATGAAATTGAGGAATATGGTATAGAGCAAAATGAAGATGACCATGATGAATCAGCTGAATCCCTTAATGAAACTGAAAGGCCTGAGCATCAAATACAGGAAAATTTATTAAGACAATTAAGACAAGAGATTGATCCACTTTTAGAGTCATCTGCAACTGTTTACGGGGTGCAATTATTCCAAAAAGTATTGGCTTTTTTACAAAGAAATAATTAAACATATAATGTATGATGTTTGGTGTTTTATCCTCATCTACCATTGGATTGATTTCTTCAAATTAGATGCATATATTTTAAAGTAACCAGCTGTACCTCGTTCTTGGATTTACAAAATATGAAAATGATTAGTCTTTTTTTTCCCTTCATCTTGATCACAGGCATTTCAGAAAATAGTTTAATTTAGCTTTTGTTTGACCTTATCACCTTGTGTTTTGTCAAGAATTGGGTCTTTCACTGATGAGTTAAAGATTGGTATTAAATCTTTTGTATCGTATCTTACAGGTTGAGCCAATGCAAAACGGCTAGCAGTGACATTTGGTCATGTTGAAGACTGCTGGCTGTTCTCCATTGTGATTTTTAAATTCCTATTTGTTTACGTAGTGTCGTGTACACTTATTCCACATCTCAATATTTTATATATCTGACAACTTCGACACAAAAGAGACAGCAGTCTAACACCTGGTCATTTGGTAGCATTGTGGCCAAGTTTTTGTCTCACCTAAGCAAGACTTCTGAGGCAGCGACAGTGTACACAATTGTTTTTTTGCTGAGGTATGTTTTTGGTGAACAAGATCAAGTACATCATTGATAATTGGTATGCAGTTGCAAGTTGCATTAGCATCAATGATCAATTTTATCATTATTTTGGTCAATATTAACCTTTTTTTCTTAAATCTGTTTCACATGAAGGAAAGGTTTGCATTAGCATATCTGCATAGAGGATTAGTGTTACTAGTAGATGCAAATATACATATTGTGTCAGATTTGCAGGCAAAAAACTGATGCATGGGTCTTTCCCTTAAAACAATTAAGATGGAAGGAAATCAGCCACTTTTAAAACAAGTAAATCTGTGAGCTATCTCAAGTAGTTGCTCAGAAAAGTGGCGGAAATTTTGAATTCAAGTTCATTATGTGTAAAAATCTAAGTATTTAGTAAACAGAAAGTAATGAACCTAGAAACATAAAATCACAATACACTATATAGGATAAAGCTATATGCAAATTGCAAAATATCAAACCTTTATCTCTTGTTGTTGCTGAGAAAACTGGGATGAAAATTTTTGTTACGGACAGAAGGTAGCCTTTACCGTTAATACATTACTCAGCAAATTTTGACAAGTAATGATAATTTTATACAAAAATTGTGGGGTAACTAATTCTTTGAACATAAACCGAGCATGTATAGTAACATTTTTTGAATCAAAATCAGTCCAATACAAAAATGTATATTTAAATTGGAGGTGGCGTTCGAAGGCGCAGACTTTTTTTTTAAAATTTGTGTTTTTACAGTTTTCTCTTAATTTGATGCTTTAAATTGAATCTAGTGGACGAAGCGGGATAACTCTATCCTATTTATGTACTATTTTTCCTTGAAACTTTGGATGGCAACCAGTAATCACAAAAACTTTTTTTTCAATTTTTTTTTATTTGATATTTTAAAATATTTTCAAATTATAAAAGTTTAGAAAGAATGGCTACGGAAGGAAAAACAGACAACAGAAAAACAAACGAAACAAAAAACTAAATCCAATATCTTTTAAAAAACTGTAACAACTGATATATTACAGGTTTTATTATCAACCCTAGATGATTCATGACTGATATGATTCAATTGATCAAGTTTGCATATTCATTAAATATAATATTAACTAGAAAAACTGTGAGCGGAAGCTCATGAATCAATTACCCTGCCCCAAGAAATTTTTAAAATAGGAGGTGCACATCTACATCATGTCACAAAAGTCGAGTGAAAGTTTCATGAAAATCCATCAAGGGTTCTAGGAGGAGTTGCGGATAAGAGATGGGTACCCACTTGTCGTCCAATGGCTCAGTCTATGTTTTGCTTTGGGAAACCCCAAAAATCATTTTGACAGACTTTTAAAATAGCAGGTGCACATCTATATTATGTCACAAAGTTTGTGTGAAAGTTTCATGAAAATCCATCAAGGGGTCTAGGAGGAGTTGGGAATAAGAGATGGGTACCCCCTTGTTGTCCAATGGCTCAGTCTATGTTTTGCTTTGGGAAACCCCAAAAATCATTTTGACAGACTTTTAAAATAGCAAGTGCACATCTACATTATGTCACAATGATTGTGTGAAAGTTTCATGAAAATCCATCAAGGGGTCTGAAAGAAGTACCCCCTTGTCGACCAATGGCAAAGTCCATGTTTTGCTTTGGGAAAACCCCAAAAATAATTTTGACAGACTTTTACAATAGGAGGTGCACATCTATAATATGTCACAAAGATTGTGTGAAAGTTTCATGAAAATCCATCAAGGCGTTTAGGAGGAGTTGCAGATAAGAGATTGGTGTAACGGAAGGACGGACGGACACCCCCATCACTATATACCCTCCACTTTTCAAGCTGGGGGTATAAAGAAAAGCCTACGTTAAGCCAGTATAGAAGTAGATTCACTAAATCTGTAAGCCAGTATAGGTATACATAAATATCTACTGAACTAGAGATATTAAATTGAACTTAATGTCTTTAAGGATAATCGCTGGTCAGTTTTAAAATAACAAGGTATCTAAATTTATATATCTGATTAATAGATCATAGGTAAAGGTACAAAATAAGCTTAAAAAGTTCATAGGTTGCCGAACTCGTTTTTGAGATAATAAGCCTTCAAAATTTGGCGGGAAAGGATTTCTCTGACTTTTTCATAAGGATAAGCATTAGACTTGTTTTAGTGTATAAACTTATGAAAAAATAACAAGAAACTTATAAAACTTTGTAAATGAGCTCTTTTATGACCCAATAAACTTTATCATACAAATACCAATAATGGGCATGATGGGTATGAACTGTTAATTTGGTTATGCTATATATCGATATTTCAAGGACATCAGTAGCATTTGAATCAAAACATTGGAAGGATTGTAAAAAGAAAATGGGGGGTCACCAGGCAAATAGATTATCCCTTTTTAATGGTAAAATCCAGAGGATTCCTAAAATCTGACAAAAATCTCAAAAATTGACCAGCAATCATCCTTCAAACCTTGAAAAACATGAAGTTTTTAATTTTAATGTCTGGTTACAACCATTATATTAAAATTTAATAACAATCTGTTGATATTTATCCATGGTATCCCACAAAACCAAATTTCTACAGAATCTCCATAACATAATTTGACAAAAAAATATTGTGGTCATACAAAAACAAACAAGAGGCTCCCATGAGCCTGAATCACTCACCTGACTTAAATGTCTGAATTATAAGCTATCTGACATTGGAAGGGTCATTCAAAGAAAACCCTAATAAAACCTTGATATTTTGTCTAAAAATTAAAAAAAAAATATTTAAGGAGATAATCATATATGCTAATCAATATTGATCATGTTTATGGCAGCATGTTTTTCAACCAATAAAACATTTCCCAAATAAGTTTTATGCAATCGTTTTTGAGTTTTTTGCAAAAAACTGTAATTTGACCCCTATGTTCTATTTTTAGCCATTTTTTTACGAATCGAAAATCCGGACAATAGTTTTGTACATGTAATGCCAATAAACAACTGTACAAAGTTTGGTTGCCAGAGATGCAGATAACTGCCAGACATGCATGACCGAGGGTTAGAATTTAAATAGGTCTGGCAAGTTATGCTATTCCAAAGGACCACAGTATGACAAGATTTTGTAAAGCTTATACTTAACAAAGTTGAAAGGTCTGATAAAAGTTGTGTAGGTCCAGCAAATATTTGTATGGTAAAGAACTAAATGTCTGATAGAAATTATTTTTATCTGCATCTCTGGGTTGCAATTGGACATTTGAAAAATTGTTAACAGACGACAACTAGTGACACCAAGTGATGGTAATAACTTGCAGGACCCTTCGGGTCTGGTGAGCTAAAAAGTTTACAGTCAGCATCACAAGCATGTGTTCTGCTTAGCATCCAAAGAAAAAGCAACCATAGCAGTATTTGGCACTTGTATGTATAGTTACTCATTTGTAAATGTTTGGCTGTTAATGACCAGTTCTGTATAGTATTTTATGGCTTCTTCTGGAGCCATGTCAATAATCTGAAGTGTCAATGTCAAAGCACATGTGTTGACAGTTACTGAATCCTTGAAGTCAACATCTATTTTTTTATGAAAACCAGCAGCAGGAATTTGCCTGGCCCCTGTCATCCACATTAAAAGGTCCTCTAAGGTGACTGTTATTCCATTCACACAAGCCTCTGAATCTAAAATACAAGAGTAAACACTAAATTATTCATCGCCTGCCATCATTATCAGAAACAAAACTTCCATGTTTTTTTTCCCAATATATTTTCAAATATATATCTGTACTTTTGCTTCTGAGGTCAATGGTAGGTGTTCATATTAAATGCAAAGAAAATAGTTAGTCACTGAATCGGATAATCAAGGTCAAGATCAAAAGATATGAATGCAACTGTGCCAAGCTACTACTGGGGCATATGCATACCAAGATTCATCAACCTAGGACTTAATGTTTTTGAAATATATGGAGGTTCCCATTAAACCTAACATTGCTATTACATGTATATGCATTGAAAATTGTCAGTTACTCAACCAGAAAATCAAGGTTAAGGTCAAAAGATGGAGCTGCAATTGCACTTAGCTATTACTGAAGCATATGCATACCAAGTTTCATTGACCTGAGACTTATAGTTCTTGAGATATGGAGGTGCTCATAAAACCTGACCACAAAAGTTAACGTTAACGCAGTCACAGTATCTAAAGTTATACCTATGTACCGCTCTGCTTTGCAGTAGAGACAAAAACCATTTACATGTATATAATGTGGTGTACATGTATACGCTAACTTCATAAAGATAAATCTTGAATAATACATGGTCAAGCTAATCCCGCATTTTTGAAAAATTGTTAACAGACGACAACGACCAATGCCAAGTGATGGTAGTAGCTCAAATGGACCTTCGGTCCAGGTGAGCTAAGAACTCAAGGATTGGTTTATCAAAAGACCATTTGATTAAATATTAAAAATTCTTTTTTATGAACTTGTGTAGAAGTTTGTATACAAAATTGGAAAAAACTATCTATCCACAATGTTGAAAGTATTTTGATATGCACCTAGTTTGTCAAAAACATCAAGTGCAATTTTTACCGATCATAAATAGTTTATTCCACTATTTTCATAACCTTGTGACAATATCAGATTATATAAATTATCAGCAAGTAATTTCTTGATATAATTTCTGCTATCAGTACCAAATCAAATCACAAATCTTACTAGTGGTTACAATATCTTACTTGTTTTTATGCTTGTTGCCTGCAAGAACGCCAGAAAACGCTGGGTCGTATTCATCTCGGGAAGTCTATTGTTGCCCTCACTATACTTGAATTTTAGCAGTTGTCTGACGGAATAAACAGTTAATGGTTTTTTATGACCAGAAAAGAGAACTCGAGCATTGGTCCTGTGTTCTGGTAGCTGGACCAAGTTCAAAACTTGGTGAGTTTCTAGTCCTGAAAAATATGTGAATTCAATGCAGTGTAAGTATTTTGTGGTTTGGTGGAAATGATCAGTTTGAAGAATTTTAAACTTAAGGTTTAATTTAAAGTCTGTATCAAACAAATCAATGTTAAACTTCCTATTCTTGGGGTAACAAATTTTGTGGATTGGAGCCACCCACAAAAACAAAGAAAATTGACATCCCACATATAAACATTGGTAATCTGTCGAATACAGAGCTCACCTCGTTACGTAGTATTTTCGACCATGGCATAGTTTAAGCTTTATTGTAGCCAGATATGGAAACTTTTGCACAAACTTCACATTTGGAGGGGCCATTTGTAGGCTGAAAAGGGGCCTTATCACCCCTACTCCTTTGTAATTAATGCACATGATAATGTTCAATATATATATATATATATGTTGTGTACAAGTTGCAATTTTGTACAAGTTGCAACATGTACAAAATTATTGTATAAGTTGCAACTTGTATGACACAAAAATACAAGTTTCAACCTGAACAAATTTTTCTGTACAGGTTGCAACTTGTACAACTCAAACCACAGATTTGAACTTAACTTGTACAAAACGCTTTTTATTAAAACTTTAGTATTTTAGAGTGGTTTTGAAATAGAAACACAATGCATCTAAGAAGAAAATAGGTTGAGCGGAAAATATATTGTAAATATTTACATTATTTATTTTTATTATTATTATTTTATAATTTATTATTATTATTTTTTGTGCATAAATTATGTTGCTTTATATTTACTATGTTTATACCAACCCGAACAACAGGCCAGCCACTTTAAAAAATGGCAGAATAACATCCTTACCTACCAAACACTGTTACTGTGACAGTAGTTTTTGTTCATGGGGTACCAATTTTCAGGGTTTTAAATAATATTTTCAAAAGGGTTAAATAAAAGAACAAAAGAAAAAAGGGGGCAAAATTTTCGGTGTAAGTGGCTCAAGATTAATGGACAAATGACATATTTAAGTAATTTTATATTAAAAAAGCAATTTTGAACTTTCTGGATACACCAAATTTTTATAACTGCATGCGTTTGACACGCATTTCGTCTAATAAAGACTCATCAGAGATGCTCAAGCCAACAGTTGAAAAGCCAAAATGTATTAGAATATGAAGAGCAAAATGACAGATCTAAAAATATTGTAATCACAATCATTTTTAGAAATATAAAGAATTTTGCAGAAAAAGAATATAGCCGAGTTTTAAAATTTTCAATTGATGACAAAATAAATATTTTTGTAGGTATAATGAATACTAAAATGCAAACAATGGGATTAATAGTAATCAAAAAAGATCAAACATCCTATTTACACATATTCAAAAATATAATGAATTGAAACAGGAGGGATATGGGGTAAATATACATGTGACACAAGCACACAAATATAAAACATAGAACAAAAACATCTCAAGGAACAGGGCTCTTATTCCTGTTCTTCATCTTGAATATTGTTGTATGGTCATTTTATCAAGAATTATGGTTATGTGCACGCTCTGGGTCATCTTGATTTTGTTGTATGGTGTGGACCTTTGTCCATTGTTGAAGACGGTCTTCAACAATGGACAAAGGTCCACACCATACAACAAAATCAAGATGACCCAGAGCGTGCACATAACCATAATTCTTGATAAAATTTTTATAACATGTGAACATATTTAGGTAAAGATTGACTACAAACATTTCTTGTAAATACTGCATTGATCTTATAGTATTTTTCATATTTCTAGCTAAAATACTGATTTTTCATTTCGATAATCATTTTGTACAAGTTAAGATCAAATCTGTGGTTTGAGTTGTACAAGTTGCAACCTGTACAGACAAATTTGTTCATGTTGCAACTTGTATTTTTCTGTCATACAAGTTGCAGCCTGTACAATAATTTTGTACATGTTGCAACTTGTACACAACATATATATATATATATATCTTTAATAAAATCTTGAAAAAAGTCACACGTTTCGCTTACAAAACGGTAATGGATCGTATAAAACGATGCTGTACATAAAAAACTAATTAATATAATCTAAAGAGTGTACACGACATTACCGACTGGTGTTAAAATAGATGAAATAATGCTCTTGCAAATATTCGGACACTCGTGTGTCCTTCATCAGTGCAAAAAGGCGCATGATGCCTAAACGCCAGATCCTTAGCCTTAAAATGAAAACATGAAAAATAAAACTGATCTCGGGTAGTTGTACGTTAACTGTATTGAAAACTTTTAAAATCTTTTTGTTGATACCGCAGGGATTTCAGGTTTCCTAAGTTTTAATAAAAAAAACTTTCCCAAGCAAGCCTTTCAGTGGTTGACCAAGATGGGTTATGGTCAATGATCGTGATTGACAACCTGGAGAGATCTTCAGGACTGTGTCCAGTGGATCAGAGATGGCGACTGACAGGTAGATCTGGCTTGCATTTGTAATCGCTGCAATGCATATATATATATATCTTTCATAGAAATTGAAATTTTCATTCAGTTATGTACTTAGCTATTTGATTATCTCTCAAAAACACTCACCACATTTTGGCTAGAAACTGGCGTAGATACATGTATTTCATCTGTTGTATCAATCTACAATACAAATTTTACTGTGAACAATTAAACGAGGAATAAGTATGAAAAAAAAATAGGGCATCTAATGGGACATTATATGATACCCCGCCACGATATAATATATAAATAGTTTGTAGAATAGTTATTTGAAAAAAAGAGTGATCAGCATTATTTATTTATACCCAGTGTCATTTCATAAAGCACTCCTGAGCCTAATGTGTATTTGAATCGCTCGATGCGTTTTCAAGTTATTTAGTCGGAAACTAAAAAATTCATGAAATTTGATTTTTCAAAGTGGCCTATCTCAAAAACTATTCAAAGGATTCGAATGATATTTTGCACAGCTGTTTAGTACAATAAAATACAGGTCAAGTTGGATTTCCAGTATGATCCGAAAATATGATGTGTTTTCAAGTTATCAGACGGAAACTAAAAAATTCATGAAAATTGACTTTTAAAAATGGCCTATCTCAAAAACTATTTTTCGGATCATGCTGGAAATCAAACTTGACCTGTATTTTTTTGTACTAAACAGCTGTGCAAAATATCATTCGAATCCTTTGAGGCGTTTTCAAGTTATTGGTCGGAAACCTTCGGGGGACGGACGGACGGGCGCACACTAAATGAAATGGAGGGTATAACATAATACCTCGCCACTTCGTGTGGCGGGGTATAAAAATTAGAGGGCCTAATTTGCATTATTATATAAGAAAAAAAATATTATTAAAGATATGGAAATTTATAATATAATGTTCTTTTTATACAAATACTTTTTACCAAAATGCGACCAGGAGTTGCACTAAAGGAGATATTTGGGTGAAACGGCTAACATAATCTTCATTCTTCATTTAAAGAGTTGTGTCAGATTTAGAATTAATAAATTTTCTGTCTTTTGTTGAGGAATTGAAATACATGTAACTGTTAATTTGTTGTGTCATGTTCACCTAAATAAATCTCTAAAGTCGTGCATAATTCAACAAGAAAAATTGTACCCCACAAATAATAATATATGCACTTTCACAGTTTTCCACATCTCATTATTTTCTACATATGACAGTTATAAAAGGAATTTTCTGAAATATTAATATGACAGATAAATACATGTAGATGAACGGACAAGGGTTAAACAGTATACCCCTTTTGGAAGCTGGGGTATATTATAATTAATAACTTTAGACTAACAAATGAAACATACTTCAGCATTTATAGCATCAATGTTGACTGGCTCTTCATTAGAATCATTACCACTTCTTACCTAAATAAAAAAATTTAATTTTGGTCAATCCAAACAAAAGTTATTGACAGTAAAATATTATAGAATGTCATTATATCCATACTAATTTAATATTAATAAAAAAAATGAGTATAGTGGTTTTCAGGTAAACAAATTTGGAATTATATGTTCAATATTATACAGCAGTAATTTTTTTTCTCAGTATTTACTGTTCAAATAGATTTTCCATTAAAATTTTTTTAAGCCCATCACATAATTTAATTGGATCTTTCTTAAACAAGTTTGAAAATACAGTTGCAATGATTACAATAATACAACATAACACTACATCTTGCTATTTCAACCTGATTTGTGGAAACTTTTCAGGCATTATATACCCCTCTTGAAAAGGTGGTGTAAGAATATTTTTAAATTACCGAACTAGTGGTTCTTCCTCCTCTTGCATTTGATACTCTCCGTCTTCTTTGAGGTGTTCTATTCTGGTAATTAGAGAGAAGAATATAACATACTTTTATCACAATATTAATAAAAGGTTGGAGGTTAGTTTGAATAAAGAACTGTTGCATAATTATATTAGAGAAGAGGAAATTTCAGGCCAAGTAAAACAAGTAAATCTGTGAGCTAATGCTTACTAGTGATACCCCCGCTCCCCAAAGGAGTAGAGCCATGAAGGCCTCAAATTGGCCCTGTAATTGTACTAATTTTTAAACTTTTTCAACTTCTCGTAAATTTAACTAAAATTTGTTAAGGTATTTATATCAACACCGTACCAACAGACTGTCTTGTTATTTCTCAGAACAATTTTGAATTTTGTTTAGTTTTTTTGTTTGTTTGTTAGGGCTTTACTTCCAGGCATCGCAATTTCAGCTATTTCCGAAAGATGAACATGTATGAAAGGGGTGATACAATGTCAATGAACATCAAATGATGAGGAAGTGGATGAAATGGGGAAAGAAGGCCAATCGGGGTTGAGAGTTTTGATTGCCACAGTAAAAGGGGAGTAATGGTGGGCAACTTAACCTACTACAGGGGATCCTACTCTTATCGAGACCTGTATCAGGGTTCTTTAATGTGCGAGGGACGTGGCATCTTCCCCTAGACGGTGCACCACTATGGTTTGTGATATTTTCCGTATTATAGCCTGACGACCCTGCATCTCTCAATGTCTGGGCTGTCCCATTCAACCACCTGGGGCACACATCCCAGTCGCTTTGTGGGAAAAGCGGCCTGACCAGACGTCTGGTTTCTGAGTGCTCTTTAGTGAAATTTTACTGACAAGCTTAGCGCTGCTATTGGCCCCCACCCATGTTATCTTACTACACCTAATAATATTGCCATTTTTATCAACGTTTATACATAAAGGTTTTTCAAACTTTCTTTACCTGATCTGCATGATGCCGTCTACCATCTTCAAACTCAGTAGGGCTAGAAAGCTTACAGAAAAAAATACAACTGCATTAAAGAACCTTCTAAATTATATTGAAACTTATTAATCATAGTAATCAAATGAAGAAAAATCATTGTCTAGTCTTATGTCTTAGTTGTCTAGTTTCCTACTATTACAGTACCTGAACCAGTCAGTGCAACACATTGACTGATCGGTGACTGATCGCTGACTGACGGATGACGGATCGGTAACCGCTGCATTTTTTGACGGATGACGGATCGGAAAGGCTTGCGATCAGTCATTTAATTATATGCACGGATCGATGACGGATTTATTTAAAATTCGAAATGTTTGGCGAAACGTACAATTCATGTTCAATATTGTATACACGTGGAACATGAATATATATGAGCCTTCGTTGCATAGTCTTTTTTAATGATTTTAATGTATTAATTGTTATCCACCTGATCGTAGACACGTGCTATAAATATTAATAATAAAATTATAGTGACTTTATTTTTAATTTTTATGAAGTGCAATCAACAAATTATGTTTTTTTAAAATTTATTAGTGAGTTTATATAAAAATATAAATTTAATCTACATAGTTTCAATTTTTAGAAAGTTTCAAAAATTAAAAACCGGATGTGTAAACTTAAAACCAATTAAATTCAAAAAATTAATTTGAGTATAAAACGAGACATTTAAAACAACTATTTATCTCGTGGAAGATTCAGGAACATACCTTTGTTCGACCTCTATGTGTGCAATTGACAAAAAAAATAATATAAATAATTAAAAGGAACATACCTTTGTTCGACCTCTATGTGTGCAATTGACAAAATAAATAATATAAATAATTAAATAAAACAATTATTCATCTGGTTATTGACAAAAAGAAAGACGGAAAAAGTAAATTTACATTGTATATAAATTAAAAGAATATACGTGAGGCAGTCAACCGAAACGAAATTATAATTCCGCAATATATACGAATCGATCATTGACGGATTGGTAAAATGCATGATGGGAAACGATCATCCGTCGGATCGATGACTGACCGCTAACTGATCGCTGACAGATCGCTGACTGATCGATGACGCCTGACGGATCGCAGTTTTTGTTGCACTGATGGGTTCAAGTACTGTACCTGTGCCCCTTGCAAAAAACTATTGGTCCTCTTAGAGCATCAAGCCCCACCTCCAGTCAATCATTTTAATGGCTTTTTTTTGACTGACACATTTTACTTGTGTAATGTCACATAATTTTAAAAGTAGTGCAATAGTCTATTTCCATGAACATGGTACCATGCGACTTTTATGAGTCTTTCTTTGCTAAGGTGCAACATTTAGGGTAGTTGATTTCAGATTATTCTAAAAATTGATCAGCTGACTAATTTTGTAAATTTTTTATTTTGTTGTGTTAACAATAGGATAAAACGATAAGAATAAAAAAGTTTCCGATGTAATTGAAAAAATAACTAAGAAAATTGGAAGTTTAGTTGCATATTGATCATTTTTCTTCACTTGATTTGTGACATGACTCTCCATAGTAAAATTAACAAGTGTTTAAAGAGTGAAATGATTGTTGCACCAAGTCAATTTTTGTTTTTCTTTAAGATTATGTGTTTAATTTTCTCCAAATGATTGCAAAGCAAAGATATTTCAGATTAAACCCTTTAAATTTTAAATTGAGTATAAGTATGTTGGACGTAACAGTGTTTGTCCAAACCATACTGTACATTTTGAAATGTTTTTAAGAAAAAACTTCTGACTTTCAAAGATTTAGAGGATCATATCTGAATAATTTGTCATTAAAAGTAACTAACATATGCATTTGATGAGAAATATCTGTTGTGAACTTTAAAAATTACTAAATTATAAGTTTTTCAAAATTTTCTGTCCATGTGCGTCCAAACACTTATGAATTGAAATTGGATGATTAATAAAATTTGCTTGATACCATGTCATTACAATTATTGTAATTTAAGATTAAGTTCAGAAATATATTCATATTTCCTCTCATGATATGCCTTTCACTAGTGTAATAAAATCAGAAAAAATGAATAAAGATGTGTCCGTCCACTTGAGAATAATTGTTCGTCCCAACACTTTTTGATTTCTGTCCAGCATTTTCCTGTTTGTCCAACACAAGTTTTTCCCTAACTTTAATGCCATCAAAATTTACCTGGAGGGAATTTAAAAGATCATTTTCAAGCATAAGATTGTTCAAGCTTTTTATTTTAACCATTACTTTAATATTTTTGTAATCCTAAAGCAATTATTTATTGCAAAAATTCTGTCCATGTTTGTCCAACACACAATTCAAATAAACTTATTTTACAGACAATGACTTATTCTTCACCATTCATTTTTACTTAAAAACCAATCTTGAGTGAAAAGGAAATACTTATCATTCACAAATTACTTACTTTGTTATCTTAAAGCATCAAATTATATCAATTATTTCTGTCCACTGTTTGTCCAACCTCATATTATTTCATGTCTGTCCAGTGTTCGTCCGACACTTGTCATATTTCGCAATTTCTTTGTATTTTTTGTTGAAGATATAATGTTCTAAATAAACTTTGTAAGTTTATAATGCAAGATACAATGTAAATTTAATAGATAACTGGGATCATTTTGTAAAAATAACAAATTTATTGATGTTTTACTTGATGTCTGTCCATGTTTGTCCAACCGCCATATTGGACGGACAGGGCATGATTACACTGTAATTTTAAGTACTGTAATTAACAGAACCCACAATTAATTTTTAAAATGAGCATATGAAAACTAATAATCATAATTATCTTTTGTTTCATTGGAATTCTTCTATTTTATATATTAAATAAGAACAATACATTTCTGTCTTGTTAGTCCCAACACTAGTCAATTAAAGATCTGTACAGTGTTAGTCCAGCATATTTTTGTAAACTTTATTTCATCAGTATATTTTAATAAACAATTATTTTTGTTTAAATTATATGAATTATGTGCTCAAAATAACTAAGAGAACATATTATCAATAAAGTAAATTTATTAATTCTAACAAAATGTAGTCAAACTTAACATTGGTGTCTGTCCATGTTCGTCCAACATTTAAAAAAAACCACATAAAATTGGTTACATATATTATCTAGAAAAAAACTGCTTCATGTTTTGCTAACAAGAAGTGACAATAGTTGATAGTATAAATCAAACTAGGCAATAGAAAGTTAACTGTTTCATTTATTCACAAAAATGTCTGTCCATGTTCGTCCCGACATATTGTCATAGTACCCCTATTTATTTGCAAAAAATATATATTTTCAACAGAAACATTATCTTTTCCTTACAATTTGTTGAAAGTAAAATGATTTTAGCATAGTTTTAACTCCTTCAATTAGTATTTTTAAATACTTTAAGATGTTGCATCAATGTCACAGTTTATGTTGCATCTTAGCAAAGAAAGACTCTTATAGTAGATTTGAAAATGGTCTTTATTTTGTGTGTTTGTATAAAAGCTAATTTTTTTCTGTTGTTTCTTTTGGTATAATAAAATACTGACTGGGTATTAAATTGGTAAACAGTTAAATTATTCTCCCTCTGGCACAACTATTGCCTTCAACTTCAGTTGCACCTAACCTCAAGAAAATAATTTAACTGTTTCCCTCAATTACCCATTCAATTTCAAAAAGTATTAATATGCAACAATGAAAAATACATCAAGCATATGGAGAAAAATATCAAAATGTATTTATTGATTGAATAATTACCTCTTCCTCAGGAACAATGTAAACTTTTGATCGCCCACATTCCACCTTTAATGCATGGACACTCTGTGCAGTCAATGCAATCAATTTATATTCCACGCCTCTATCTTTCACTGCTTTTTTTAGTGTGAAACCACAGCTGATTCTATATTCTTCTTGAATTTTGTCCAGTAACGTGCTAAAACTGGCTTGTCTACTAATTTTTATATTTCTTTTGCCTAAAAAGATTATTGTCAGTGGTGAAAAATTTTATAAAATGATGACCCCAGCTTTGCTCACACAGTTAATATGTTGTCGCTGCTGTTTGGAGGGAAAAACAACTGTGTCCCTGAATAAAAATGAGGTTAGTGCAAGGTTTATTTATTTTTCATGACAGCTACAATTATATTCTTGAAGATAATGCATTATTTCATGTGTCAGATATCAATATGCTTATATTTCATTTACAAATGTACTACTAAGAAAGCGTGTGCTAAAATTATCGCCAGTCACATATCACATGTACATTGTAATTTGTATCATGGGAAAAATAAACAGTTGTTATTTTTTTTTAAATCTAATAAAATATTTTTAAGAAAAAAAATGATTTCAACATGTTGGATACAATGTACTTGAAATACATGAAATAGAGGAAATGGGTACTATAATAATAATAATAGTTTGTGGTTTTTATACACTGCTTTTCACAACATTTACATGTAAGGCCTAAAAAAAAATTGTGTGTTTAGGGTAACCCGACCCTACCTACAATTTTATGCCTACCCTACAGTTTTTTGCCTATTTTACAACAGGCACCGTTAAAGCCACAAAGATACCCTCATTACTCCAATGTAAAAAAGAAATTTAAAAAAAAATCCTACCTACCCTACCTGACTTTTCAAACACACAATTTTTTTTTCTTGGCCTAAGTCGTCTCAAAGCGGTTCACAAACCATAGGGTATTAACAGCTAGCAAAAATGTAGCATGTACAACCTGAATTAAAGCATCCAGGCAGGTTTCTCTCCTTGTCATGCACTCGATGCTGGTTTGGCTTTCTTGTTCAAATGCTTTGATTTTGAGTACTTTTAGTTTTTAATAGTTTTGGTTTTTGACCTTCCAATGTTTTTTTTCAAATGCTACTGATGAGAGGTTACTTCTTGAAATATCAATATACATGTATAGCATATCCAAATAAACCATTTATACCTGCTTTGGTATTTATGCATTATCTATCATATGATATTATTAAAAGGAGACTTTCTTTATTAATGTATAAAAAAGGAAGGAAAAAAAAACAGAACAAAACAAATCAATGTAATTTTATTCAAACATGTACTGGTACATGTATGATAAATATAATATATGGCATGACGTGTGTCAGATATGCAATGGACAGGAATGTCACAAATTAAAATTATTCAATACACATTTATCAAGTTTGTGAAAAGTTCTACAGAACTGCGAAACATCATTTGTTTAGCTGCTCCGTATATACATGTACCTGGTTCGCATGTTTTCTTGATGCATGTGAAAATTCGTCTTACCACATTTACAGTGTCCACATTACTTGTAACTTGATTGACGTCGTCCTTTTTAAGTTGTGCATAAAACCCCACAAAGGAACAACCGAAATCATAAATCACAAGTAAACTGTACATGTTTTCAAATTGGGAATCTAAAAATGTTGTTTACACATCTCGTCATTTCATGATTATATCATCACGCTTTGTTTACGTGTGTATTGGAAGTGTAGTTATTACTCTTGAAATGGAAATAAATACTTTTCAATAACTTTATAGAATCAATAATTTAAAAGACCTAAGTTTTATGAAGCAATATTTTTTTCATTATTATTGAAATATAGTAGCAAATTTCATTATTTTCATCTATAAGTTAGACTATTATTGAATTCACTGACGGAGCTCCAGGTATTGGATAAATTTACCAATCAAATACCGCTGCGCAAAAAGATGCACAAAAGGCCTGAGAGCCTCCTTAATTAAAAATTGTAAACACGTATTCCATAATGTCCATATGTCTATTTAAAAAATAAGTCACTTTCATGCATTGTATTCACTGAAAGTTTTATAAAAATTCATTAATTAAGGTGCTAGGAGGAGTTGCGAATGATAAGGGATACACATCTACATCATGTCACAAAGATTGTGTGAAAGTTTCATAAAAATTCATCAATGGGTCTAGAAGGAGTTGCAGATAAGAGATGGGAAATAAGTTTTACAAGGGAAAATAATACAACCAATAATCTTTGACTGTACAATGTACCTACATTTTAAAATGTCAGTCAGTAAACATCAAACAATTAACTAATTAGTTAATTGTTTGATGTTTAAGGGGCATAAGGTAGTCCCAAGGTGAAATTATATTTTATTGCCCAGAATTTTTTTTTATCATGTACATCATGTTTCAAGGCAGCTCAAAACAATCATCAGTCATCACAGAACATGTATAAACAAAATTTACAACAAAGAGAAATTTAATAATTATTTAAATTAGAGAATGGTTAAATGACAGAGTATGTTTACTACATAATAATACATGACTCATTCATGTATATTAATTTGATATAAAAAAGTCAACCCAATATTTAATACTAGAATTATCATGATTATTAAATGAGAAAATACTTACCTAGATTTTTAAGGTTCATTTTTCTAATAATTCCTGGGTGCACCTTATTATAATTAGGTCCGTCAAGGCAAACAAGACTGATGGTGTATAACGGCTTGAACTTCTTATTTCTGGACTGAGAAGAACTACTACTTCTGTTCTGGCGAAAATGTCTAAAACTGATAAAATAAAAATATTTCTATAGTGTTATTAAATGGGTATTTTCATACAAAGCCTGTATTATGTCCAAGGCAGTTGTATTGGGTCGAGGTTAGCCTATGCAGCTGATCGAGACCCAATACAACTGTCGAGGACATAATACAGGGTTTGTATGAAAACATCCATTTCATGACACCTTTATTAACCTAATGACTTAAAATATATCATTCCCGATTGAACATTTAATGCCCTGTATAAATTTTAAGAGGGCATTCCCTGTATAAATGTCAGGTGTTAAAACCTTGTCACAATATTCAATGGACATTTAACACTGTATTTTAAGTCATTGGTTAATAAAGTCAATTACGAAATGGTCCTCTATATTTCGGAACTGTATTGTTTATAGTTTTTGAGTTTTATTCGAATTATTAAAATTTGTGATTTAATTTCTATTACATGTATTAAAAATAAATCTTTTTCCAAAAAAAATTCATGAATTTGTACAAGATCCTGACTCGCCCTCTGAATCTGTCAAAAGGGGACAGGGTGACACTGCCTTAATAAAAAATAATTTCTGAATATTGTCATACAGTGTAAGCTCTTCCATGGATGTATATTGAATGGATTCGAAACGTGACGAATTCTCATGAAACCTCACAGATCAAAACGATATTTTGGGTCTGTTTTGTTAATAATGAAAATTAACTTCAAATCAACATTATTCGAAAACTATTTAAGTTTTTTCCACAAAACTTTGATACACACATTCTCCGTTAATTTGGCTTTCTAAACATGCCAATTTCATTTAGGTTTTATTTCAAATAAAATCAAGTATAAAGAATAAAAATTGGAAACCATTTTTTTGAAAACGTAAGATTAGATAACAATTTTTGTAAAATTTTCACTTTAAATCGTCACCAAAAGTTTATTTCTTTATGAAATTAAATAAAACTTTCATACAGACATTTTCGTATCTTTTGTCTGTTTCACTAAATTTATTTGGACAAGTTACACTGAAAAGGAAAAAAAGTAGTATTAAAAATAAAAGAAGTGGTATGTCATTCTCATCCAGTCTCGCGTGATATTTTTGCCGATAAACTGGCCATTACACAAGTTGCAAATCCATTTAAATATATATCCATGGCTCTTCTATGCAAATGAATTCATAGCAAACTTGTATTGACCTTTGGTTATTTGTGGAAAATGTGCCAAAATATACATATATACATTGTATGAAGCAAGCAAGGTCCAGCTACACTTCATTTAAAATTTTATGTGCAGTTTATGCTGTGCATAGACTAACATATATATTGGTCGAAAATAAGGCCATTTAAAACGAAAGGTACTGATGGATCTTAAATCAACTTGAAAGTCTCCTATCCTTGATTTCAAGCATAAAATATACCCGATTTCTGGGATCTTCTCCAACCTGATCCAGTCTGTTTCTCAGTTTCTAGACTGTTATCTGATTTTTGCATTCTCCAGACTACTACAGACACTCTGTAGTAGTAAGAGTTTTTTATGTATGGCAAAAGCCATTGAGATCGATTTTTAATTGTCGTGGAACAGTGACATGTGTTATTTACCCAGAGACAAAATCCTCTTCATCCTCTGTGACAGAACTCGCAGCTCTTGTGTCGAGCATTTGAGCCCTTCTAATCAAGGTGTGCAATATAATTACAACTCATATTCGGCTAGCAACCGTAAAGATCAACCGCCTTCTAATCTAGCACTTCCAGTCACTAGATGGCGCTGTAGAAATTGAAGGGGATACTTTATTTCTACGAATCAATGTAACTCAGATGCTTTAAATATTCTTTCTACCTCACACAGAAAAGAGCACTAAATTCGAATTTTCAAAAATTCAAATCAAGAGGCTATAGAGTATATTATTCCTTTTTAAGTTATTGAGTAATAATTATTAGAGAACTATTTAAGATGTAAGTTATGCTTAAAACATGTACGTAGTACATACAAGTTAGCCAGAATTCAAGTGAAAACGCCCCCGATTGCTAAAACGCCCCAAATTTCTTAAAGTTAAATGTCCCACCAACCAAAACGAATGCCCCACCAAAACGCCCCCAGTTTGTAAAATGTCCCACCCACCAAAACGCCCCCAATTTGTAAAATGCCCCACCAAAACGCCCCCAGTTTGTAAAATGCCCCACCAAAACGCCCCCAATTTCTAAAACGCCCCCAGTTTGTAAAATGTACCACCCACCAAAACGCCCCCAATTTCTGAAATGCCCCACCAACCTATTTTTAAACTCACCACCAAACGCCTCTATTTCCACAAAACGACCCAATGATTGTAATACATGTTTTGCAATACATGATCTACCAAAAAATGTCTTACAGATTAATACCCCCCCCCCCCCCCAAGCTTTATAAAACATTTCAAATATTTGAGATTCTAATCTGTTATTGTCTCTTTTAATATACAAGTATGGCTTGAGTTAAACACAATCTGATTATGCAATTATTTATTATTTTTTAGATGCATACCGTTGAGTTGATCATCAAAATAATTATCCTTTTGTTTTGTTGATGAGCAATCAGTATCTTGAATCATAGTGAAACAAGGAACAGTAATGCCACTTTGAGGTTACAAATATTACAAGTTTTAACAAACTCTTAAACTACATTCAGAAGATGTTTCATTCCTCTCTGAATCACAAATTATAATTATAATGTATATTTGCAATTTTCTTAATTTGAAAAAACTGTTGGACACCCAGATTTACCTACCTTATCAATGTATTTAATACAAGAATTTTTAATTGGAAAGCAAAAAATATTATTCCCATTGTCATTGTATGTATATTTTCATGTTGCAAAATAAACATTATCTTATGTAATCCTTGCATTTTGAATTGGGGGCATTTTGTAAGGATGGTTTGGAAAACGGGGGCATTTTGACCTGCACCTGTTAGGGCCATCAAGTGATTCAAGATAGAATCAATAACGCTTATAGCTTCAAACCTTAGCTCATTAGGTCCTTTGACTTTTTTTTACATATTCAAAAATAGCATATGAACCTGGGTATTTTTTCACAAAAAGTCGTAAGTGTAATATCTATCGTAAGTGCTGACGTCACAATGCATTTCCCTTTGATCTTCACACACTTACGATAAATTTTACACTTACGATTTTTTGTGAAATCGACTTCTGAAAATTTATAAAGGGACCGTAACATGATTTATGGATCCAAAGCTAAAAATTATACAGAAATTTAAGGTCATGGCAAGTTACAATAGACAGTTTCTCGTACCTGTCCACAGAGCTTCGAGAGGGTAACTGTCCCCACATTTAATTTAAGTGATATATTATCATTCTTCTGTAAATGGCCGATTTCAGGTACAGATGACCCAGTACAGATGAGCTCACGCGCACACATCTGTATTTGCTGCATCATCCAATCACAATGCCAGAAACAAGAACTTCCATAACAACGTTCTTCTATGACGTTCTTGTTTCCGGCATTATGACTGGATGTCAGAGACAATGGAGTATAAAACAATGGAGAGTCTATATGATATAGCAATGTGAAAGTTGTTGGTTTACAGAAGAAATATGTACTTTCATGCGTTTTTGGGAAAGCCCGTGTGAACTTTCACTCGTGATAGAAATTTTTATCTCTTTTGGCTCGTTCCGCTGCGCTCCACTCGTGAAAAGACATAAAATTTCTATCACTCGTGAAAGATCAACCAGTCTTTTCCCAAAACATATGAAAGAACCTATTAATCTCTACCAATTACATGCACAATTAATCCATGTACAAAATGTATAATCTGCTCCATGAACTTTTTTAGAAATAAAACCTGAAACTTTGTAATGTGGTCTAATTCGTTGTGGAATTTGTTAAAGAAATTAGAAAAGATGACAAAATAAATACCCAAAAATATAGGTTCAATTGTTCTAACGAAAGATTAATAAGCTTTTCACTTTTAAAGAACACCTATAAATGAATGAACGTGAAACGTAAAATCCAATTTGTTTTTAGTACATATAATTTACTAGTACAAAATTGATGGAAACACTTTTTAGATATCTTCGAAAAACAAGAAAGGTCATTAAATACAACGTAAGTGAACTTGAATCAATGACCTTGACCACTGACCTTTTGATCTGTGCATAAATAATGGGAAATAACTCCTATAAGAAGGTAAAAAATTCTTGTGATATATTACAAAGTGTCACAATCCTTCGCTGAACATGTGGGAACAACCACTGACAACTGTCATTGCGACATCTTTTTTGGTTTAAAGTTTATCTGCACGAAAGCTTTTTTTGTGACAGGGAAAATAACTCGGTAAATAAAAAGAGTTCTGTGGGCCAGGATTAACTCAAATTCCGCGAAAGCATAGTGTCTAATACATCCATGGTAAAAAATGTCTTTTCGATATGTCACAAAACAAAATTTATAACGGGAAAAGAAAACTTGGCAGAAAAAAAGAATATTAATAAACAGACATAAAAAATAAGGCTTCACACTCTGAAAGTGGAAAGTCTTAATGCAAAAAAGACAAAAAAACCAATAAGTCTTTCAACTTGGAAAGTGAAAAGCCTTAATGAGTATTATCATAGACCTGTTTATTAGAATATATTTCAATATTCAAGCCTATGGTATTTTGAAATAATTAATAAGAGATCAAAGCGGAGTGCTTTATGGTAAGAAGTCTGCAAAATTTCACCCGATTTAAAATACGATTAGATTGTTTGTTCAATGCCACTTTCAGCAATTTTTCAGCTATATCATGGTGTCCAGTTTTTTTGGGGGGGAGGAAGCTGGAGTACCAAGAGAAAACCCTCGACCTTCAGTAGGAAAACTGGTAATCCTTGTCAGTTAAGACTGGAGTTGAGTGCACCCTGCCTGCACTGAGAATTGAACCTGCAATCTCAGTGTTGACAGGCCACGTGATCAACAGTACCCAAACTACCTTAACCACTCGGCCACAGAGGCCCCTAAAATACGAAAAGAAAAAACTTTCTGTCCCTTACTCTGATTACTCAGGAGTATGCAGAAAAAGTCCCATGAAAAGTGGCTGGAAATAATCACAATATTGTCTTTTATCATCTCCTCCCATATAATTTTGAAATTTGTTTTTGCATTTTTGTAAGCTTTTAAAGCAACTTCTTTTTCATATTATAATATTTAGCATTGATTGAATTATATAAAAAAATTGTCAAACAAGACACAGAAAATCTTAATTTGAAGTAATTTAGCAAATTTAAAGGATTAAAAATTTCAAATGCAAATTTAACAGTTTCAACATGTTCAAGGAAAATTATTCTGGAAACATGGGAAAGGCAACAGAGAATTATTCAAACTATATTTAATACTGTTTTATAGTTTCAAATTATAACAATTGGTTTGTATTAAAAACCTTTACAAGTTATTGTACTAGTACATTTTTGTAGTATAAGCAATAATATTTTGTCAATCAAGAAATAGATTATTGCAAGTGTGCTCAGACCTTATATTAGTCAATAATTTAGCGATAACGACATATAAAATGAAGACACATATAAACTGACAATGTTCTTATCGCACAGAGCACAATTGCAATAATGTATTTCAATTCTTTAATGTCTACCTAATGGCAATATTGTCTTTTGAAAAGATTTTTACCAAAACAGTATGTTAAAGCAAATAATATTGACATAAACATATACGTACCTTTTTAGCCAAATAATATTGAGAATCTTAACAAGATTGCATTGTTCCAGTTTGAAATTTTCAGTTGAGGTTAAATTACGTTGGAATTTTAATTGTCATACCGGGCTCTATGCTTATGTTGTAATATGCTGTGGAGTAAACTGCTGTGTAATCCTAAATAACTTTTCCTATCATTTTAGTTCAGAGAAGTAGAAATTACAAGATTTTATTTTACTTTAAAACTTAAAATGCATCAATAGCAACTATTTGACAATGCAAAATTAAAAATTTGACTAAAATCCAGCTTACATTTGTATGCACTTTTAAAAATAAGCAATATTATTCGTTTAGTAAAAAAGTGATTTTGCACTAGTTTTTTTCTTTGTTCATATCATGTATATGTATATATTTTATTATTTTTTAGTCAGTAAAGATCAGTTAAGTAAATAATGGCATCACAAAGTGAAATACAAGGAAAAACAAGGGTAATTATTGTTATATTTTTTTGGGTGGTTCTTTAAGGAAATAGAATTTATAAAACAAGAAAAGAATAAAGAATAATTAAAGATATATGTATGGGATGCGGCAGGGGCGTACACACATGGACATCCTGCTTCATATATTTGGTAGCTTATGATGAGTACTTGCCAGTCAGTCACCTGTCACCTGACCTTGACCTCAATTTCACGGTCCAGCAACTATGTTAAAGTTTTTGGGTTACAGCAGTTCCTCTGTAATCACGCATGGTAGAATGACAATATTCGGTATATAGGTTGCTGTTGAATAGTACATGACTGTCTGGTAGGTGTCACCTGACCTTGACCTCAGTTTTCACAGTGCAGGAACTACGTTAAAGTATTTGGGTTGTGGCAGTTCTTCTGTAACCATGCATGGTAGGATGACAATATTTGGTATATAGGTTGCTGATGAATAGTACATGACTGTCTGGTAGGTGTCACCTGACCTTGACCTCAATTTCACAAACCAGCGACTATGGAAAAGTTTTTGAATAAGGTCCGAGTCTCTGTAACCATGCATTGTTTATTTTAAATGATAACAATTTAATGCTATTTAAGTAATGCTTATGAATTAATTTTTTATCATTACTGATGGGGAATGCAGGTGAGACATTTTTTGTGTCCAGGCTTGTTTAGAAAGTATAACACTTTTGGTAAATGTAGTCAAATATTTTTCTCTACTATTAAATGTCAATTTACATGTTTTGAATGAATTACAAATTCAAGAGTATAATGTAATACCATGAATAAAATTTAATTATTTCAATTCAGGTTATTCCAGTTCCTAAATGGCAGGCAGACCGCAACAATGCATTAAAAAAGGTGAAAAGATTAGCTGAGAAGGTAAGAAATACTGGTACATTAAAATTTGTTCAATTTTAACACATTATTCATTGTTTTAACTTGTTTTATGTTTTGCTTCATCAGGTATAAGTGTTGGACCTTTTAGTATGTAGACTATATAGTAGTAGCCAAATAAACATAGTATATACTCGCATTTGTTGAAAAATGATGTATATGAACATGTAAAATAAATGTCAGATAACTTGCTATAAAAACTGTTGTTATCATTAAAATTATTGATTTGTAATTTTTTCTATACTAATTTTACAGGTTGACAAGCTTTGCAAGGAGAAGGGCTTTCCGCCAATGGGTTTTTTTTATATTCATGGTGGCCAGATTAATGTGTATGGTAAGATCAAATGTTCTTTATATGTTATGTGTTTTGTGTTAATTTGATTTTCTTTTGTTTTTCTTTTTTTTTCAGATTGTGGATGTAATGTTTAGATTTCTGAATTTGTCTTGCTGTTTGACTACCAGTTCTGTTCAGACTTTGTTATGTTACAATTGGGGGAGGTACCAGAATGTCAAGTTTTACATTGCATCTGGTGCTTTCTTTTTTTGTTGCATGATGGTTATTCAACACAACAATTAATTACTTTGATGAAATGTCAGCAATGAATTTAAAGATTTATTCATTTGGTGGACACAGAAGATGGTATAATGTATCATAATCAATAGAATTACCAATAAATGATAAATGTTATTACTTGAAAATTAACATTCATATTCTCAGAACATGCTTTTTAAAAAAAAAAATAATAATATGAATTTAACGTATTATATTTTTTTATTTATACATGTATTATATTTGACAGGTCATCGAAAAGCATGCGAGGAGATTTTCTCAGAGAGAAATCTCTCTAACTTAGATCCAGACATAATGGAGCCAGAGTGTACACTGGAAGGTATTTAGACACCATTTAGTTTATTCAAGCAAGAAGTCATAACCATATCATTGAAGGATTTTTTTGTTAATTTCAAACTTGAACATGGGTTAAAACAATAAAAGTTCCACTTTTTCCTTTGTGACACTAATAAACAATCAAATTTATGCATTTAACTTAGCCACCTGTCATTTATTCTCCCTCCATGTTTGTTAAAACTAATGATCAAATCAAAAATGTATTTTTAAGGTTTTTATTTACAAGAGGTTTGTATAGATTTATGTTGGGTTTATTCTAATGATTAAAATTATCTATCAAGCTGCAATATTCATGGATTTCTGTTGTTATTTATGTAATATTTTTCATGAATTAGAAACAGAAAAAGAGGAAAACTCCGATGATAATGTTGTGGACTTAAGGAATATTGATCTGGCTATTGATTATAGCCAAGTCAAAGTTGATGACATCAGACAGATTTACTCGTTAATGTTATTCAATAAAGGTATACTATAATTCAACAGTTTTGTTTTTAACCCTTTTAATTTTTAATTATACCCCCTGCAAACTAGTTTGGGGGGTATATAGGAATCACCCTGTCTGTCTGTCTGTCCGTCTGTCCACTTCACTTGTAAGCGCTTCTCCTCCTAAACCGCATGACAGATTTTGATGAAACTTTACATGAAGGAAGTACATCATATGTAGATATGTCGGATATTATTCACAGTCCACACGTGTTGATTATGTTTTAAACACTCCTTAAGGTAACACATAATGTATATGTTCTTGCTTTGAATCTTATCTCTATTAGTTATTTATTTGAATTCATGTCAATCCAGAATTTAACCTCACACTAAAAACAATAATGAGAAATGATTTAGATGTAATGACTAATATTTTTAACCCATCATGATGTATTTCAAAAGGCAAAGGAGAAAGATCCACATACACGGAAAACAGAACACCTGAGTTTTGGCCTGATGATGTGCCCTTTGTCTCTCATTCCAAGAGAAGAGGTATATCCATTTATGTTAGAAAATACTTGAAACTAAATTTCTTTTGAAAAAATAAATAACATTAAATGAAAAAATTCAAATACATGAGTTGAGTTGAAATGAATTCTTCATGGTTCTGAAAAGTTATTAAAGACTTGAAATGTTTGTTATTATACTGTGTAATATATTTTTGTTACGTCATCAAGAAGTCTTTGTGCTTTCTTTTCATCATGAGTTGAATTGCACTTCATTTTAGAGGACGGGAAAAGAGTGTTAACAGCTGATATGATGGTTAAATGCCTTGAGGCATTTAAGGAGTACTGTAAAGAGGTATAAACAATAAAGCAAACAAAAATATATTAGAATTTGTAATTATATGATATTCTTAATGAAATATTGAAAAGAATCAAAACCAGTTACAGTTTTCACAAGTAACTTCAGCAGTTTTAGAAGCTTAGTACAATTTGTTTTTTTATTATTCTTAATCCTATCATTACAAATGATTACAAAACACTGAATAGTGAAAAATCATGTTTCTATTGAAGTCTTAATTGTTGTTTTCACTTTTCTACATTTTATAACATTAAGTTTGAAAATAGGGATAATTTGAAAACACTAGAACAAAAGCTTTCATAGCCAGTTGAATAGAAATGTAAACTAAAAAGCAGTTCATGTAAATGCTATTTTATTTAAAAACACATCTTATTGTCTTTATCTACAGAAGATCAAATTGGGCTATAAACCAGTGAACATTTCCAGTTCTTTAGATTTGGCTAAATTGATGGTATGTTTTTTTCTCTAAAATTTGAAATACAAATGCATTATCATAACTATGAGTTTTTATAGTGGATTATATCCTTTTTATGTTTAACCTTAGCAGAAGGGTCAGGTAAGCTAGTGCCATCACTTGGCGTCCATTGTCTGTCCATCGGTAAAGTTGTTCAGACCTTAACCCATTGACACCATAAGTCCAATTGCGACTAAACTTGGTAAAGTTATTTAATATCATGTGTGGTACAAAATAATTATTGTTGGATTTTGGATTCATTAAAAAATATGGCCACTGTAGATAGAATAGAACATTTGCAATATTCAATTTGATCACTTGTCAAAATCTGTATTTGAATATTGAATAGGTTTCCTTTTATATTTTTTTTCAACATCATTAGTATCATTTCCAAATCCAGCATCTTTGTGTTAATATAAACAATAACATTCACTTTGTATTATATACTTGTATTTATATCTTTACTAATATTATTTGTAAAGAATGGGGATAGTATAGTTAGGAAGGAAGAGACAGAGGAAAAGGAGTCTGTGGAAAAAGAAGAATTAGTAGAGGAACATGATTACACCAATGGAAACGATCTATGACAAACCATGAGTCACGGAAAAACACTGGATCCCGGTTCAAACAGTACTCATGAAGGTTGCAAGCATTGTCATATATAATCATCTTTGGAGCTAAACAAAAAAGAACTTGTGGAGAAAAAAACATGACATTTAACTGAAATCTTCTAAAATAAAGTAAGAGAAAAACTTAAATTAAAACTTTTTTTATGATATTTGTTGCTTGTCACATGATTAGTTTTTGACAAAAACAATGCCTCCCCCTGTTCCCCATGTGGATTTTCAGTATAAAATCAAAAGTCCTATAACTACCAAAATCTTAATATGGTGTACTTCAAAATTGGTGCAATAGTTTCAGAGGGGTTGAAGGCCCACATCTCCCACAAAATTTTGATGATCAGAATTTACTGGTAATATGCACAACTACATTGTCACATACTAAGTTTTGTAATATTTGGTTGAGTAGTTTCAGAGGAGTTGAGCGGAATTACTTTGTGACTGACAGACGGATGGACATATGAACAGGACAAAAACAATATGTCTCCCCACCACGTGGGGGAGACATAATTACTTTTTGTTACAGCTGGTTGTGTTTGTAACTTGACCACATACTTTTTTTTTTAAATTAGCAAAGTTGCCATAAAAAATATCATATTAACAAAGCAAATTTGTTACCAAATATATGGATTTCAAATTTGTCCAGACATAGATCATTCTTTGACAAATGCTGAGATTGGTTTTTGAGTAGATTTGTATTAGAGTTTATCTTAGTGACCATTTGCAAGTTGGCAATTAAGAATCAAACAGCTGGTCACAGCTGAGGGATGCTGACTTTTTTCCATCACAGATTTTGTTTGTGTGTCATGTAAATTTAATTTTCTAAATCACAATTGTATCTATTACAAACCTTTCTGAAATCTTGTTCTCAAAATTGTAAATGGAACATTTGGACTCTCCGGGTCCTCCATGACATCGTATCCATAGCACACACCTTTAATTATAAAATGAAGTTTGTTTAGCTTTTTTCACCACTAAAATCATTGAATACAGTACATCCTTTTTCTCTAATAAGATATTATACAAAAACAATTAAAAGGATGCCAAAATTTCCAATTATATTATTTGAGTAGTACTATAAATAAAAAAGATAGAGATTTTAAATAATCTTATGCCCTTACCATGAATACAAGAAACTGTAAACAGGCCAGGAATAAGAGATGGATGTGATGATCTCTTTTTTGTGCAACCTCCATTGTTTTGCCTTTTCTTATTGTCAAGTACATAAGTTCCCCTGTGGCTTATTGTCCGGAGATTAGGAAAGAATCCAATGCCTCTACACTCACAAGTTTCTCCACAACAAGGAATATTGTGGGATGCTCCTTCAAATGGTGCTTTTGCCTTTGACACGAGTTCCTTAAAAACCGGTTTAAGAAATATAGGTGTTTTCCATTTAAAATTGCTCAGCAAGGTGGATATTACAGGTGTCTCCCTTTCCAAGAGCACCATTTCTTCTGTAGTAAAGTCTGTAGGATTTTCCATGGTGTTAAAAAGATTTTCATTGTAATGTAAAAACCCACAAACAGGATAATTTGATGCCAGAACTTTAATGAAGTCCTTAAACATAGGTGGCGAACTCTTAATTCCTTCCTCAAGAAAAAGGTTCAGTAAGGGACAAAGAGATGGCTGATACAACCCCACCTTCTGTTGAAGGAGTTGCATCTCTTTATCAGTCAATTCCTTTTCCACAAATTTAAGAAGAAGCTGTCTTGTTTCTGCATTGTTCACAAAAACCCTAGTGTTATGAGAACTGTAAAAAAAAGAAACAAAGATCTAAACATAAGCTATACTCATTTATATCCAGGACAAATCATCCTCACTAGTCAGGGTTGCAATATCTTCCTGTGTACACAAAACCCTGACAAACTTAGCTGTTTTGATTGGCTACATCATACCTATATGTAGCCAATCAAAAACTCACTTTCATACACGACTGATGTCAATTGTAAATAAACAAAAGGATATGTTTTAAAGACCACGTGAAAATCTGTGTATTTTGTAAAAAACTGTTAAAAGCTTGTTATGGTTGTGATATTTATAACATGTAGATTTGTTTATTGATCAATCCATCTGCCACCATGCTGTATATTCTACATCCAAACCTTTCTTCTTTTGAACAATTTCATTGGTTGATGTTTTGAAGGTGTGACATCATATGAAAACCTTATCGCACAGGAATTTCCTAGCTAAATTTGTCAGGTATTCATGGACACAGAAACTCTGACTTGTGAGGATGAGGACAAATACAAATACATTTTATTTCATTTATAAACTTATGTCCTCTCTCCAATAACTAACGTGGGGCCACTAGGCAATCTGCCCGACTTTGCACCAGCCTGGAAACATAAATGAAGCCTAGGGAGGGAATCGAACCCTCGTACGTCAAAGTTATAGAGAAAACGGACATTGCATGAAAGATTTATGTTTAAATTTATACTATTAAAAAGTGAATAAACAAACATATTTTATAATCAAAGCTGGCTGTCCTTCTTGATTAATTTTGATAATTTCTCACACAATTTATTTCACTGTTGAAAAGTACATCAGTTATACCTTCCATCATACACAGTAGAATGTGTAAAAGCATGTGCAGGTCTCCAGGGCATAAATGACTTTCGTAGTCCAAGACAGACACCATCCATCACAACAGTTTCTGGATAATCACCACATTCAGGACACATGAAACCTTGCTTGAAGTCAATGTCAAGCAGTTTTAAGAATGAATACCAAGCATACCGAAATCTGAAGAAAAGAAATTGTAAAGAAAATTATGGCTGATTTGAACCATTGTGAAAAAATGTCATTATACTTAAATAAAGTTAGGAAATGGAGCAGTCTCCATGACAGCTAATACTCTTACCCATTATAAATATGCACTGTTTATTGCAACACTCAAGCAAAAATACAAATCAGAGTAACCTTATTTCATCTAATGCATCCATATACCATGCACCAAGGATACCTTCAAGCTTCATTTTTGACTCTAAATTATGAAGAACTCCAGTCCAATTATCTCCCCTGAAGAATATCTGTCTTTATAATTCTACTCATGCTGTAATTGATGATGATTAAGTGGTTTTGTTTGATAAAAACACTTAAATTACGTAATCTCAGATAATTTGTACATCAATATTTCCTCTAAGTGGACTACTTTCGATATTAAATGTAACCCAGATGGCGTCCAACTAGCATATCGTAAGTGATATTTTTTTTGTCCTAATGATTTCTAATTAAATTGATTGACATTGTAAATAAAATAAATTACACTTTGAATAAATATATGTGTAAACTCTTTTGACTCTCTCACAAACCTGAAATGGCTTTATTTAGTTTGTGAGTAAGTCACCTGAGTTTACACATTGATAATTTCCTAAAACACAATGTTTTATCCTATAATGATGTACTTCCATCATGTAAAGATGTGCTATTGAGATATTTGGACAGACAAGGTGATTCCTATAATTACCACTATAAAAATATGTTTATGGTGTTTAAAAAATATAATTTATATATATTTAACCTATTATAAGGACATTCATCTGTAAAATTAAACATTCCAGATTCCAGTTGTCGCCAACACCACTGTTTGTAAAATGACGCCATTGTACACCTAAAGAAACAAATAAATCAGAATGTAAAAGTTAACCAAGAGTTAACTATATATTGTACTATCCTTCTTTAAAATTCGTCAGAAGGTTACAGGACGTTAAATAACAAGTCAGATTGACCATATTTAGTAACACCAAGTCAATAATTTTTTTATGTCATGATTGCTGAAGTAACATCATCGTTTGGTATGGCAAACTCAGAAACTCAGCCATTGTGAAATGGAAGCTATGTTGAACAATTTTAAATAGTTAAGTTAAGTTCATCTATGGATGGCATACTATGTTTTTAGAATCCCTCAACTTATCCTACCAAAGTAACATTGGACAAACTACGTGCTTAGACAAATGAAACCGAAATAAAAAAACTAATAATAATAAGAACATAGGCAAAAACAATAAGTTCTCTTACACTTTGCGGTCAATACATGTTCTGATTGAGAAAAAAATATATTGACCTTGGACTGCAGCATTAGTCTATATAGCTTCTGTCGATGTATTGTATTTATGTTATATGCAAAAGCCTACCCTTGAGTCACAAACTGCCTCAAAAAATCTCGGAGAACATCATGGCTAACCATGTATGAACCCATGTTCAAAATCTGGTCATCACAACCATCATATTCCCTTATGCCATCACATTGTGTACAGTGTCTAGAATAAACTATAAAGAAAATGTCATACTTATAGTCATTTTGACTGCTAGGAAAAGCAGCAGTTCATTAAAAATGGATGCATCTTTAAATACAAGAAAAGTAAAATATCAATGACAATGACATGACTTTGATTTTACGCTTTAGCCACTTTGATGTATACTTTGGTAGAATAACATATTGCATATTCTATACTCTTGTATTAAAACAAAACATGCTAATTTCTAATGTCCAGTAGTTGAATTTTATTTATTATGAAGAAAAGAAGATAGTAAAATATCTTTTTAATAGCAAAAAAGGTTGTTACTTTTTAGCATTTCTTAATTCATCATATTTATTGCCTGGGTTTCTTTACAATACACATACTTTCACTTTCTTAGCAAATGTAAGGTATCCAAAATTTAATGTTGTGATTTTCTGGACAAGTTGGGAAAATTAACCACAATAACCTTCTATCAATGGGTTTGTCAAGATTTTTATTGGATGAAGTTTACCAGATCTGATTAAAGATGTATTATGCTTGATTTCAGCAAAATAAAGAAATTAAATAAAAATAGATATCTGAAATATTTAATTTTTTAAATAATAAATATGTCAGAATTTATCATAAATTACACTTTGAAGCATATTATGGTTTCATATCTAAGATAGCAATTATAAAACAAAACATCTTAACATGTTTTTTTACCCTTTGCATCCAACATGTTAGTACTAGTGAATATTTTCACTTCATCAACTAATATGGGTTCTCCCATCTGACCTCCACAAATGCAGAAAGCTGCTTCTTCAGGTTTCAGGTGGATTGCATCCCTAAAAAAACTAGTTCGATTTGCCTTCTGTTCCTCTGGACGACAGGAAAAAGGAATTTTATTAGTTGATACACTCACTGGTATATATCTAGATCTGACAGAAATTATAAATTAGAAATAATAGATTATATATATATTACATTAGAAACATGTCTTTGATAGAAAGTTTGCAAACAGTATTATATTGTTGATTTCTGAAACATAGCCTTCTGCTGTCATACTCTTCAAAACAATAAATTTTTGGAAAAAGTGTATGTTTCAAATGGTATAAAAACAAGATTATTTCAGTGTAACCCTTGATTGATATTAGGTGATAGTTTGAGTCCACCCCATATGACCTATGTGCATTAGCACATGGTGCTGGTCAGAGAATATAAATTTTTTGAAGATGAACTGTCCCGTTGTTTAAATGCAATAGCTATTTACTCCATGTGAGCTTTATTTGTCCAGGAGAAATCAATCATCCATTGATTAATTTTCCTATTCCAAAAACCAAACTTGTGATGAAAATACATGAAACTACATTGAAACAAACTAAACTGAACTGTATTATTTGATATGTGCCTTTGAAGGAAGAAATTGTCTGTACACGGTTTTGAAGAAATCTTTAAAAATTTCACAATCTATCAAATAACAAAATTAAAACAGACAAAAAATTTTTCATTAAATTTCAGTAAATATCTATAGAAATTTTTTATGATCAATGATTATGCTTTCTGTATCATAACTGGACAGGCCCCAGCCCACTCCTGGAGAGATCTGCTAATACTTATATATAAAGCAAAATTGACTTTTCCCTGCCAGATTTAAAGTACCCAATGAATAAACTCTACTGAGAACAATAGGTATTGTATTCAAACAATGGGACAGTTCATCTTTAAAAAATTTAAATACCCTGACCAACACCACCTTATAATGAGGGTAGATTTCATGTGGTCTGCTATTGAAAGGATGTAAAACCCTAAACTCACTCACTTAAAAAATTTCATTAGAATTCAATATTTTTGGGGCAGAGATACTAAGGGTTATTCCAGAAAAAAATGTACAGGGGAAACAGACAGCACTTTTTTTTATTTTCATTCACCATACATGAAATTTTAATCGAATTTCTCTTGTCAAGCTATTAGTATCTGAATGAACAAGCAAATGTGCCTTCTAAGACACTCGGGCAATATTTGTTTGAATTGCATAATTTTTGTTCCAATAAGTTGTCCTTGTTTTGATAAAATTTTAACTAAAGTTCCTTCATTCCCTTGATAAATTAATTTCTTGAATAGTCCTTATTTTTATTACTGTCCTGACTAACCTCCATTTCATTGTTTGATTCAATGCATGCAAGATGTTTGTTGGCAAATCAGTTGCATTGATATCCTGCTTTATTACTGCTTTACAATGCATGCAGTTGTTTATCCTGCATGTTACACACTTCAGTTCTGGAGAAGCTGTGCTGTAGTCAACTCGGATAATGTGGTAGGAAGCTTCACATGCCTCTTCCCATCTGACACACACTACAGAGTTGTTTTCAGGCACTCCATAAATATCAATCTAAAAATCATATACTAACTTGTTCAATTTTTTTTCAAAAAAATGTGCAACAAATATCATATACAGACATAAACAGTGTGCAGATAAATCAAAGATATCAATGGGAGGTAGAATATGACACAGTATGAAAATTAAAGTTTGTTTTTGCATACAAAAACGATGTCTCCCCCCATTCCCCAGATATGACCCAGAGGATAAAAATTTCCTTCAAAGGGCCATAACTCCCACAAAATTTTGAGAATAAAAATTGCCTGGTAATATGCACAACTAAATATGGTGTACTTGCTACACACCAAGTTTCGTAAAATTTGATGCAGTAGTTTAAGAGGAGTTGAGCTGAAACCATGATTTATAAGGAATTGTTGAAAAATTCTGGACTAAGTTCAAAAGGCCATAACTCCCACAAAATTTTGAGGATAAATATTTCCTGGTAATATGCACAACCACATATGGCGTACTTGCTATGTACCAAATTTGGTTCAGTAGTATCAGAGGAGATGTGCAGAAACCATTATTTATGAGTAATTTTTATAAAATTCTATGTTCAATGGGCCATTACTCCCCCAAAATTTTGAGGATCAGAATTTCCAGGTAATATGCACAACTACATATGGTGTTCTTGTAATATACCAAGTTTCGTAAAATTTGGTTGAGTAGTTTCAGAGGAGTTGAGCGCAATAACTTTGTGACGGACGAATAGGACAAAAAACAATATGTCTCCCCACCGAGTGGGGGGAGACAAAAACAGCAATGGAAAACTGCCATCAGCCTTTATGTTTTTTTTATGTCAAGACTGGTTTTATAAAGGTTAATCTTAAAATGAGAGCATGCCCATTCATATACTGCATGGGGTTTCTATCCCTTTAATGTACCCTAATAAAAATTATATACTTTTATCTTACATTCATTTTAGGCTTTTCATATGAATGGTCATCCGTATCAGTATGAAGTCCTGTAAAAGAAAATAACATGAAGCTATGAAAGTTGTCCAAAAGACATGATGCCCCACCTTCCAACATGTTATTTTTTCTGTGATCACTAAACCATAAAGTTGATGTGACGGGTATAATATCATGATGAATTTTGTATGATCATATCCTGATGCATATGTTTACAAAGTTTCAAGATTATATCAAAATTCCTTCATGGTAAAAAGTAACTTTAATCTTATTTTAGGTAAACCCTACTACAACACCCCCTTTTTCTGTAATAAATCAACCATAAAGTTGATGGGGCAGGTACTATTTTATGGAGATTTTTGTTTGTTCATATTCTGATACATTTGTGTATAAAGTTTCGTGATGATAGCATATTTTCTTCATGGAAAAGTAACTTAAACCTGAAGGTAAACCTGATCAGAATGAACAGACCAATGAACGACTGACATACAGACCCAAGCACAAAATGCCCCTCTACTTTTGTAGGTGGGGTATAAAGCAGGATTATATTTCATACAGTATTATTTATATCTTAAGGTTTCTTGACAATAAGCAATGTTACATTACAGAAAAGTTTCCTCCTCATAAGGGTCATATCACTGGACATGTGTTAGACTTTGATGCCCAAAAAAGATGCTCAATTAACACCCCTATCTACATTTATATACACTTATTTTCATTATTCCAAACCCTGAATTATTACAAAAAAACCACAGGACAAAAGTCAACATCCAAAAAAAAATATACCTTTACCTAAACTAACTGGTGCATTGAAACCAGGATGGTTTTCTTCAATAACGTCCTTTGCAGATTTAATATGCATACACTCTTCATACAGACCATCTACAATGAAATATTATGCATAAAAATGAGTTATTTGAGTAAAGAAAGTAGTCAGGAGCCAAAAATATATGGTTGTTAAGGACTTTCATTCCATTGCTAGGAACAAAAGGCCACTTCCGTAATGTAATGACATATTTAATTAAAGTACATCATTCTGATTCTAAAAATATATTGTTGCTAAGGACTTTTTATAACAGCCACCTTGTTGCTATGGTATGACCTTGACTTAAAAAAAAAATTTGCGCTTCCCGCTCCCGGAAAGTCATCCGGAATTTTTTTTATTTAACTCTTTAAATCGTAATCTTGTAAACGCTTAATGTAACTGCCGTTTTATTGCAGCATAAGCAAAAATATCGATGTATTTTGAAAAAGGAAAAGAAACAATCATACCATTTTAGTAGTGTGGATGTTTGTCATAAAGGAAGACATGGTTGTCCAAAACACAGCGATATATTTCAGTGGTGGTGCTTTAGAACTGCTTTTTCAAAGATGTGTCAAAATCGAGAGTTTCGACCTTAGCGCCGACGTAATAAACATAAAATGAGGATACAGGAACATTTAAAATGTGAAATAAAAGTTCGTGAGTAATATTTGTATTTATAGTACATGTAGATAGGATGTTGGAGCAGGATTGCCAGATGGATGACCTAACGACTGACACTTTGAAACTTTTGGTTGCAACAGCATGGTGAACTTTTACATGTTGCCTCAGTAATGAAGCACATTCGATTTTTGTATATCTCCACCAAGAAACAAAATGACCACAGAAACTACAATGCTAATTAAATTTGTTGTCATTGTAATTGTTGCAAGGGTTGTGATATGTGTGTCCAATAAAAAAGAAAATGAAATGACTGGTAATGGTTGTTCAGTGTTATTTGTGGAAAAGTTAAAGTAATTTTTATTTAGAGTCAGCATTTAACTGTTTGAACTGGTTTTTGTCTTATGTCATTGCCAGCTTTAACTGTTTGAACTGGATGTTGTCTTCTGTCATTTTTCCTATATATATATATATCTGTTTTTCTAATAGCTTGCATGGGACTTGAATTATTTCTCTTAAATATTGGACGTTGGACACCATAAATCTATAATTTTGGATTGTCTTTGGTTGTTCGATCAAAAGGGAAAGTCTCTCTAAATGGGAATATTACAGCAAACACAATGAATGGGATATACTAGTAACTTATTTTATGACATTTTAAAATTCATTCCTCTAGAAATCTTCATCAATAAATGATGTACAGTGTAGTCAGTTGTGCATTTTAAAAAGGTAAAAAAAATATATTTTTTGCAAATGAAGATGTGACAGGCATTCTTTTGCTTCCAGCTGTCTCTAATGCTTTGAAAGTCATATATAGTATGTTGTATATGACCTACAATACTGAATTGTTTAAAAGGTGCAATTGATTGTACATAATTTGAATAATGAACCCATAATTACAAAATATAATTTATTTATTCATTTATATGCTTTGGTAAACTTCAGGTAGGCATAGTATGCCCAATTCTGAAATATCTAGACAGTCGATCTAGCGATCACTAATCCCCCCGCATTTTGTAAAAATTTATAACGTTTTTCGTGGACTGTGACCTTGAAATTTGATAGATTTCCACCAAAATCAATAGGCTTCTTACCAACAAAATATATAACAATATTTTAGTTTCATTAAAATCGGATGCAAACTTTTTGAGTTATGTCCGGAAACAACTTTTTTGTAAAAATTTCTAACGTTTTTCGTGGACTGTGACCTTGAAATTTGACGTATTTCCCCCAAAATCATTAGGCTTCTTACCAACCTGATATATAACAATATCCCAAAGTTTCATTCAAATCAGATGTAAACTTTTTGAGTTATTGTCCGGAAACAACTTTTTTGTTAAAATTTCCAACGTTTTTCGTGGACTGTGACCTTGAAATTTGATGGATTTCCCCCAAAATCAATAGGCTTCTTACCAACCTGATATATGACAATATCCCAAAGTTTCATTCAAATCGGATGTAAACTTTTTGAATTATCATCCGGAAACCAAATGTGGACGGACGAACGGACGGACGGACATGAGGACCACTATATACCCCCGACACTGTCGAGCGGGGGTATAAAAATCAGAATGAAACTGAATTTTGCGAATATTTACATTGATGAAAATACATTTTCTTATTTTGAAAAAAATAAGAAAAAAAAAAGTTATCGCTCGCCTCAAATTTTTCGAAAATCCAAATAATAATATTAAAATTATTATTTCGCTCGCTTGCCCCGTTTTAAAATTACAAAAATCAAAAGAACAAGAAATTAAATTGGTGTGGCCTAAATGTGTTATAGTTTAAAAACAACAGAGAAATAATCCTGGAAATCCCAAATATTATATCCAAAATATACGGTCCCCCTGACTTCTCCCTAGTGTCTCCCTATCAGGGTCTCACTTCTCCCTGTTTGGCTGCCAGGGAGGTCACTTCTTCCTCTTTTTTATAGTGTGGTAACCCTGTTATGAATGAATGTCAGGTGTTAGATATTCAGCATAAGTTAGCATGTAAGAAAATTACAACTTTCAATTCTTTTACACAAATCAACATTCAAAATGTCAAACCATTAAGATAAATGTAGGCTGAAACATTTTTTGTTTGGTTATATATGTTGGAAGTGAAACTAGAAATTTTCCCCAATATATTTTGTTTACCTTTTTAAAGGTTATTTAAAATATTCAATACAACCTTTGTTGAAATCTTCTTCCAAAACATCAGGCAGGTTCTTTATTAAGCGTTTCCTGCCATGATCACAGGAGCAGGAATACACCCACTGACACTGACCACTAATGGTAACTAATCTCCTCTCCAAAACAACGTAATAATTCTGTGTTAGAAACAATATACATTTATAAAACACTGTCAACTTAAACTACACACTAAAAGGCTGTCTGATTGACACCAAACCGAAAACTATAAATGTGATCAAATATTATTTCAAATTATAAAACCCATTAACTTCGTGAGAAAAATTCTTTCACTGAAAATCATATGGTACTATAAATTTCTGATTGGTTGGTTTTTATTAAATGCTATTTTTAATGCACATGTTAACATAGGTTGGTCAGTTTTAATGGTTTAGGAAACTGAAGTACCCTGAGGAAATCACAGATTTTTGGCAAGTAACTGACAAACCAAATTACATAAAGGTAAGGAATCCTTTTTGTAAATTACAAAGCGGGCCTTGAACACATGCTGCTTTGGTAACTGACTAGCGATGGATTGTCTTTGGATATTTGTTAGACCACTCGACCACTTGTGTCCCAGTTTTTGAAATATTAAAAATCCTGTACTTTGATTAAAAAAGGGTTTTACCTTTAAAACTTTTTTCACCTCATCAAAACCTTGAATAAGGAAAGCCCTGTTATCATTACTAATAGGAACTATAGCTGAAGGTGACTTCAATAATTTGCTGTAAATTTCTGTAAAGGAAAACATCAGTTTTTCCTGCAAAAACAGAAACAAACAAACAATCTGTGAGCTAATGTTCATAATTAATACCCCTGCTTTTCCATTATTTCTGCTATGCATTAAAATTCTAAGTATTCAGCAAACAGGAATTCTAATGCAGTTCTTGATGTAACGTCAATTCTGATTGGATAACGTGAATAATTTCATGGCATCAATTCCACGATTGATGTCGTCAGATTTTAACGCAAGCGCAGACGTTATTTCCGGCAAATAAAAAAATTCCAATTTTAACCAGTTAATTTTGTTTTATATTGCCGTAGCATTAGAATGGAGATAACTGTATTGTATTTGAAGATTTGCCGGCATCAATTGGTGATTTGATGGTCGGAAATATCCGTTTACTGGCTCCGCTTACGCGTCGCCAATAAACTCAATTTCAGACCATTAAATCACCAATTGATGCCGGCAAATCTTCAAACACAATACAGTTATCTCCTAAGTAGATAAGCAATTAATACTACCAAGAATCAAAGCCAGAGTTGGACATACTAGCCATATTTTTAAAGCAAGGCTCAGGCTAAAATTGTTGAAAATTTGACAGACTAAGCCAAGCCATTAGATAAGGCCCTTTAAACCTTTGAATTCAGCTAGTTGTATAATTTTACACTTCAGCTATTGCAGTTATATTGATAGGGTTAATATTATACATTATTATTTGTTACTAGATAAATATTAATTAAGAATTGAATGCATTCTTCTGACGTTTCATTTTTACTATAATTTATGTATGTCCCTTAATAATCAGACATATAAGTATTTTCCATATCTGCAGTTTTTACTAAAATTTCCTTACTTTTCTGAAGGTTTTTCAATATTCAAGCTTAAAATAAATTTATAAATGGAGTCAATTTCAATAAATGATTGTATTTAGTTATGTAAACTGAATTGTGTACATCATTTAGGTCTTTTAAAGATAAATATCAGCCTAGGTGTATTATCATTTTAAACACTTTCCCTTTTAATCTATTGAATTGACAATCAAGATAAAAGAAAACAGGTGAGAGTCTGTTTTCTTATACTGTTATTGTTAGATTTAGATTTGTATTGTACTAGTCCTACCGAAATTTGAATCAGCTTTTGTTGACACCAAATGACCAAAGTAGGTAATTGGATCATAAAAGCATGATGAGGATTATATATTCTCCTTACACTTTTCTGATATATATCATGTTCATGTGTTATGTCTGTGCATGGTTCCTGTGGATCAAGTTTTTGAGCCTTATTGGTGGATGCTTTACATGCTGATGATGCTGACCTATAAAAAAGATGATCAATAACATAAAGATATTACATGTAGTGGTAATAACCAAATATTTATCGAAACAAATTTTTTTGCCTCAAGATACTTTACAAAATCAATCTTATTTAAGTAACTACATGTATATACCCAAGAACTGAATGCATTCTTTTGAAGTTTCATTGATGTTTGAACGCGTTAATCAAAGTACAATCAATGAAGTGTGATGACGCTTCAGGATGAAAATGTGCTTCGGGCAGCCCTTTCATACAGCAATGAAATTTCAAAATAAATGCATTCAATTCTTATACTCACCTTTTATTTAATTTCAAATGATGCCAGGGTCACAACTTACATTATGCATTATTTTGTTGATTTAAATCATTCCATATTGTTTGTTTACTATGGACATTATCAAGGAAGCGAATGCTCTTCATGGCTACTGGTTTCATTGAGAATTGCAAAGAAAAATCAAATGCACATGATTTTAATTATATTGCAGGAGATTTTGATGCTCGTTCTGTTTATTAAAAAAAGTTATAGATCTAGACAAAACCTTCCACTTTATCATGTTCAGTCAATCCAAAGTTCATCTGACATTTGGCAAAGTCCAGTGCAATAAGCAGTGTAAATTGTATTATTACTTACCCTGCATTAGAAGGTGGTTAAGTAATGTATTTACTTTGGCAAATTTCGTCCATTACAGATTTTGTATGAAACGGTTTTTATCCAAAAACTACACAATATTATGAGCTCATAACTGAAGGGATTATAGGTTCCATTTAGTACTTTGCACGAACAGCTCTTTTTTTATTAATGAAATTATTGAGATATTCCCTTTTAATATTTCTTTGTTCACTGCTGTGTATCACTGTTCTTTAAATAGCCTTTACAGCTACAGTTGATAGATAACAAAATATATCACATGGTTTTGAGTGTTGTAAAAAGTCATGTGACGTAATTTCAAAAATATTTATGACTATATTAAATAATTAAAAGACTCTGATTTTATCTATCGAATTCAAGTTGGGTTTTTTTTAAAACAAAATATTTAATCATTAATTATTATCATAATTATTTTCTTATTGTGCTGATCGATTCTGTATCAAATTTACTTCAAAAACTTCATGCAGAATCTGGGTTACCTTGATAGGAAAAAAGGTATTGAAGTAGGGTGCACTTTTTAGCATATTACGGACAAATGGCAAACTGACTGGTGAACATTTTTAGCCAGAAATAACAACAAAAGTGTTTAAGCTCTTCACATGCAAGTCGGAAAATATAGACAGTGAAAAACATAAAAAGCATCGAAATTGGTCGTGTGCTCGTGTGATCTTTTATAGAATCAATGATTTGAAGTGTACATTCAGTAATAGTGTTTAACATTTGTGGTAGAAAACAAACTGGGCAAGTGGGTAAATAGTATTCCCTATTTTCGGAGTACAATAGTAACTTCCCATTTGCAAGAGTTGTCTTTCATAACAGCATGTATCTAGTATTGAGTGGAAAAAACACTAATCCATTTCTTTAAGATTTTGTACTAAATTTGTTATTTTTTTAATAAGTGCAGCTCCTTTACCTTAAGTGCAACTAGACCGACATCATATATATCCAAAATCGTACATGACAGGCCTATGTTCTCTCAAAATTTATTACCTCTTTAAAACCTTCCAAGAGAAAACCAGCTTCCGGGGTAAACCCCACTGTAAAAATAGCACTTTCTTTTCAGAAAATCTTGGTATATAGGTCATGTAGTGAACGTGACATAAAACATACTAAACACCATTAGAACAGAGCAAGTTAGGACTCAAAAATATATTTACCTTTCAGAAAAACTTTTATTCATTAAAATCCAGTTAGTAGTATTTAATATACACTAAGATAAACTGCAGAATTAGTTTGCATATCATAATAAATTTTACCGAATGCTTTGCTATATGTGAATAAAAAAATATTGTAGAAAAACTACTTTTTACCCAAAGTAGGTACCATAAAGTACCTGCTCTAAAGAACAGATAACTCTGCAAATGGGAGATAAATCTTGTTTACCGCAAGTAGGGAATTCAAATGAGAATACATTCCTCTACCTATTTGTACATTTCCAATACAGTTGCTGTCCTACAATTCAGCAATACCCTCTCAATGGAGAATTGTGTATTCAGACATGATGTTATTTAAGTAGTGTTTATTGTTAAAACCTTTATTAAAAATTATGAGATGGCTTTGTTCCAGATCAATAGATGATATATTTCGAATAAGGTTTTTTTATTTCGTTTTTTTGTATTTGATTGTAGCTCAGAAATGGTTGCCATGATTGGCTAAATAAAAATACACTTGTATCTTCTATAGTTTAATTAATAATTATCTAAGCCCTTACCTCTCCCTTTGTAGCCTTTTTCTCCCAACATCTACTTGGCATGCTTCCTTACTCAGTCTACCATTTATCACAACCTTAAGTTTTTTAACTTCTGAAAAGGTGTATTTATGGTAATACTAATTAATTAATGTGAGACAATAACATTAAAATGACAAAATTTATTATTATAACTGAATTTTTTTAATTGCCAATGATTCCAAATCCAATCTAATTGGAAGGAAAGGTCATAAAGATGGGATTTTATGAAATGATAAAATCTTGAGAGAATCTGAATTTTTAAATGATATAATATGAGTGTGTCAAACGGTAATTGATGTTGATAATTCATATAAGTCTTTGTATTGTATCAGTTTTCCTTGTGTTGCTGGGGTCTATTTGTGTTCTAGATTGTGTTGTTTTCAGTGTCTTCTGGTTTTATCTTGTTTTTTAGACAACGATTATGATGCACTTCTGCATCATGCACTTTGCATCTAAACGACTTTAGAATTAAATAGAGGATGTTCCAAATAACATGTTTTGTTTTTTTTTTATTTGTGCTTTTATTTTTGATAGATTTATACTAGTAAAATGTATACTTACCAGCCATCTACAAGAAACCTGGGAAGCTAAAATAAAGACTCCAAAAATCTGAAAATAAACAAATTTAAAATGTTCCAGTATAGCTTCATAGGTTTCAAACTTTTCCTGATAATAAACCCTATTGTTTACTGTGTCCATTTCAGTGTTAGAGAATGAAGCCAGAACGCAACTTTACAAACTACATAAACACTGATAAATATTAAGGACATTATGTGTGACGTCAGACCATACAAGATGAAGTAATTTCTGTACACATTCTTAATTTATACCACTACATGATCTTTCTTCTAAATATAATTATACGTTTATAACAGTTTCTGGACAGATGACACCTTTTCAGTTTAACAATAAAAATTAGGATAACTCTGCTTATTGTTACTAGCAAATTGTAAAAAAAAGATTTAGAAGAACTTAAATTTAGGACAATATTCTAGCATGTATGTCATATGTTAGGACATTAAAGACAAGTATTTTAAAAAAAAATTTTTAATATGTAACTTATTTTATACACAGCGTAAACATATATATTTCAAAGACCTGTTTAATTTTAGAGGCTTCCATGGTAGATTTAAAGAAAAAAAACTTGATGAACAATAACTGAACTTATTGGATTGTTCTCAAACCACAATTCTTATATGACTTCCTGCTTTAACTTTGTAAACAAAGCCATGTAAAAATTCAAATAAATTTAGTTGCACATGTGTAAGCTGTGGTTTTTTTTGTAAATGTAAAAACTTAATTGAAAAATCCAGGTTTTTATGTGTTATCCATAATTATCGTTTTTTTTAATAATGCAGTTATTTTTAGTTTGAATTCTAAGATTTGTATGATTATACATACTCATGGAACATTGTTTTTCTAACTGAACTTAACATTTGAATTTATATGATGTCCTTCCTTTGTGATGTCACAATTAGAATTCTGATGTCATATTGATAATATGCTAAACTGTATATTTCAAACTGAAACAATGCAATTTTGTTAAGATTTTTCAATGTATTTTTGTTTAAAAGGTACATATATTTAATAAAATGACAGTCTGCGACGTTAGCCACTAGCCCGATGCCCCAGACTAGTAATTTACAGCTCGGACTAGTAAATTTTATTTATCGCTAGCCCGACCGGACTAGTAAAAAATATAACTTCCCTTTTATGTTTTATGAGCATTTACTGTTCATCTGTTTTATATGCAACCACTGTTTGGAATGGAACCATCTTAAATGTTTAGGACTGAAAGCCCACAGAAAATCTCTACCTATTGGTTATGTAGAAAAAGTTACCTAACATCAACAATATTTTTAGCTATAAACGCAAAAATAAGGTGAAAATGTAGTAAAAATAAATAAATATTTTACTCCAAAATTTTAATTTTTCCATTTGCGGCTAACAGTAAGCCAAGTAATCCTGCTAACTTAGTTTTTTATTGTTATAAGACATTCCTAGGGAATATTCCATTATGCTTTTGCTATGTTATAGACATGATAGCCTTTCAGCCTCTAAAAACAGCTTTCTTTAATTTAAATTACTCATACAGTCTTGGCAAGAACTTAAATATTGCTGTTCTTTTTGCATGTGTGCTTAATAGATAGGACGTACAGACAACCCTGAACACTATATGCCACTCTTTTGACGTAGTGTAACAATACAGTAAAAATACCATCATTGCAGTAGGTAAGTATAGGCTGCTCGTTATTGATTCAGCTTAATGTTTAAATCTTTGGCTTATTCGGTAAATGGCTGTCTAGTCACCATTGTAGAGAGTGTTGGATCCACAGTGGCAGTATTGTGGATCATGTTCTCCGGTTACAGTAACTTCCATGTGGTAACTTCATGTCACCCAAATTCTAAGATTTCTGATCATATGTTTGGGGGAGTATGTATTTGAAATACCTTATATAGTGAGCATGACAGGTGCGAGCTATACAGTTAAGGTCTATGTGTGCAAGAAAAATTCATGTGATCCATATGAACAATTCCATTTCAAATGGTAGCTATGCTATCAGAATAAAATATTGTAGATGAGCACTTAAATTAATATAAAAGTTAAGGAGATAAAAATAACTGACATTGATCAGATGAAAGAGTTTATTTTTTAAATAACTACAAAAGTTTCAGACACATTGTTGCAATCTGAAACACTGTATTTTAAACAAAGTTTTCTAATGTCACAAATGCATATATGTGACATCATGTCACCAATGGAATGTTGAGGCACTGTTAGGGTGCTCTGAAGTAACATCATGAACAATGTGGGATTATCCCATTTAGGCTGTGCCTATATTCATCTTATTTTTTGTCTAAAATAATAAACTACTGAATCTAGAGAACAGACAAATAAATATAAGACTGAAGGTAAAAAAAAAATTTTGCTTCAAAATTAATAGAATACTTCCTTCTATGAGGTCACCTATATACTAAATATTGACATACATTTTGTAGCTTGTGATGGTGTAGGTACTATCAAACAGTGAAATGGATAAAAGAAAAACAATAAATCAAATATGATAGTGACTTTTGCAAGGAAATTTAAATTAAATATTTGCATCCAATTTTCTGGTAAATGCATCAATTGTCTGTAATAAAAGTTGTAAATGCCAAAATACATGTAGCGTTACACTATTAATGCAAAAATGTGGTGATGTAGGGTATGTTTGTCAGCAACTTCCAGAGACGCAGCAAAATGTACTGGTCAGAGAGTAGTTCTCGCCATTAAAAATGACGCTGAATTGGTCTTTGCGTACATACTTGTATACAAAAATGTACCTCACCATTTGTTTTTGCGAGAAATTGTAAGAATAAGACCAATTCAGCATAAGTGATCTCCATTTAAAACTTTTATGAATCTGTTACGTTGCATGTTCCATGTCAACGATATTTCAATTTGGGATACCCTAAATTTACACAAGGTACAATTTCTCCCCTAGAAAATGGCTAGGTACAGTTTTGTAGGACCCTGTACGACTAAGACTAATTCAGCTCGACAGAAGCAATTCTCGCCATTTTGGTGACTAAATTTCCATTAAAATAGATAGCGAAGGTTTCATTTGAGAGATTTCCCTATCTTCTATCCACAACAAGTTATGTTTATCACTTTTAAAATGCTAATTTTTCACAAAAACTGTCAAAAGATTGGGTGGTGAGAATTACCTGCTGGCAAGAACTACTCCAGTCCATATCAAGTACAGTCTACAATTTTAAGCTTGAAATAATGACAACATGTGGAACATTTCCGACATAAATTTTTTAGATAACTGCTTGCAAGCAGGAACCTATAAATCAAGTTATACAGTTAGTATACACTGTCCCTGGTTATACTAGTCCCAGTTGCAAGTAAATAAAATATGACAGAGAAAACCTGAAAAAAACTGCAGAATTTTGGTTACATGATGCTAGATGGGGCATTAAAACTAACAATACTAACTATAGAACACTTTTCTAGTAGCTCCAGTTGATACTTTTTGTATAGTCTTACTCTTAGCCTTACAAGTTATAGTGATATACATTAGTATAGACTGTTCCTGTCTTTAGCTTAAACCTTAAAATTATCTATATCTTACCGGTCAAATAGCAGTTAAAATGACATAGTTTTTGAATATATGGTATAATTTTAAATTATACAAGTTATATGTTCTTCAGAAATTCCCGCTCAACCTGACAAGTTCTATATTTCTTTTAAAATTCCCGCTCAACAAGTATTTATTGTCACGGTTAAAAGAACGTTTGTCTTGGTAAAATCAATTAAAATAGATTCTCCCCGTGCTGCTGTGAACGTAAATTAAAAAAGAGTCTCTAAACTATTATTTTTGACAAATATATACCAGAAACGTTCCTGCTTGAAATAAATGTTATCTGAGTTTATTTATGTACAAATATTTTACTTACAAAAGCGTTTTTTATTACTTTATAATGCCGGTTGATCCGTACGGTTGATCGCCACATACAGGAAGTTATAATACCTGGTGCAATGCAGCAGCCATGTTCACCGGTTCGCGTAGTCTCGATCACCCAGACGCATATATAATAGCGTCTGGGATCACCTGATTTTAATTTCGCTACCAATAGGTGGAGACAAACAATGATTCTATTTTTAGAGCCCTATTTTTAAACCAGGAAAACCATGCAAACATATCTATACTTATAATATGACGTCACAGTAAGATTCACTCTTGATTATGCATAACAATAATATTTGTTTATTTAATTGATAAAGTAATATTTTATAAAAATATTCAAATTTAAACTTTGGTACAATTTGTTGTACACTTCTTGATATGAACGGAAGTAATTTTTTAGACAATAAAAATATCATCCAATCAAAAATTACGCCCAGTTTTGGGCGTAATGATAACGAGTTTAATATAGAGCTGAATCCAGACGCACAAATGTAATTAAGCGTCTGGATGATCGAGACTACGGTTCGCGCAAAAACCTGATTATCTCCTCTTGGAAGCAATAAACTAATTTTGGGGAGGGTCTAAAACGCGGAAGTGGAAAAGCCGGAAGTATAAAAACACATATATTTTTGCTCAAAACTTTTTAACGGCTTGACATAAAATAAAAATTAAAAGGGCCTCTGCGAGATATTTAAAAGATCTTTATGATGATATATAGTTTATTGTAAATAATTTTTAATAAAGTACCTAAAAGTTGACCGGAAGTGAAATTTGTGCGAGTGTCACTACATCAAATTTTCACATTAGAACCAAGATTTCTCCTAAATGCTTCACCCCGGTCAAAAAACTATTAGTGTTTAGCACAGGTAATTCATTTAGCTTTAAAATGATGTATAGCTTATAAGAAACAAATGAAAGGAAAGTATAGAAAAGACCGCCGGAAGTAAGTAGGGTAGCAAAAGCAAAAGTTCGAATTTTCAACTTTGAACTATAATATCTCAAAGACCTCATAACCCGGTCACAATTTCAATAGGGCCTCGTGTTCCCCTCAGCTTTAGCTATAAAATGATATATAACTTTTAAATTTTGGTCAACGATAAAGTATGAAAAAGTTGACCGGAAGTGATCCTTGTCGAGGAAAAATTCATCAAACTTAACAGATTTCTCCTAATTAAAGTGTGTACACAGGTAAAATTGATTGGTATCGTATAATTCAATTACCATATGGGTTATAATTAACGTCATATATGATAATAGAGAGAATTCTTTTTAATTAAGTTTTAATTAATGTTATTACTCTTATGACAATAGAGATATTTTCTTTGTATTGGGACACTAAATGTCTTAAAAAAAATTTCATGTAAGCTAAGTGCGTTTGAGTCTGTATCTATATAAGCCGTCCTGACGATTTTTCAACAAAACACAATTTTATAGTGCCATTGACTAGTGCTACCTTTTTGTTTGACTTAACTTGTTTCTTAAATTGACTTTTTTTTGGTTTAGTGCTATTTTAGGTACAGAATGTCTTCCAGAGTTTTAATTGCTGGCCATTCCCAGGTCAAATATTTCAACCAGTATATAAAACTTGCTAATATTGATGTAGTTTCATTTTCAGGTTACCGCATCGAGCAGATGTGGGGTGGGGGGGGGGGGGTCATCGGACACCGGGTGTCCGAGCACAGCGCTGTTGTCCTCCATATGGGGGCCAATGACCTTAGAGATGAACACCCAGCTCAGATTTTATCTCATTTTCGCAGTCGTGTCGTGTCTCCTGTTCGTAGTCGTGTCGTGTCTCCTACTCGCAGTCGTGTCGTGCATGAATGCTGTTTTAAAAAGAGAAATTGATTGGAAAGAGTTACCGGTATAGATCTTTTGGTTTTGGGGTTTTATTATATACAAAATTTTGAAAATTTTGAAATTTTAAGAGGCCGTTCAGGTTTGGGAAATTATCATTTAAAATCAGAGTTTCGTAGGGCTTTTATTCCCCCCCCCTTCAGATATAATTCTACCAAAAAAATCGTTTGTCCAGATGATGTTATAGAATATTTAAAAAATGAAAAACCTTTATCGTTAAAATATAATTTGCAAGATGACACGTATGAAACAACAAAGATTATTAAACAAACAGATGAACATGCCGAAATAACAAATGAAATAGGTGTCAAAAATGATAATCCTTTAATTACGGATGACATAATTGTAGACAAAACACCTGTGGTTGAACTACGTGTCTTTAATTCTGATTCTAGTCAACAAAGTTTGGCACGGTTTATTGTCGACAATAATTTAATAACTTTAGTTCCACAGCAAGGGGCTTTTATTGTTCAAGGCAATAAAGCTAAATATTGTGTCACTTTATTTTCAAAAGAAACTTGCCAGTGCGAGGCAACAACTACCTGTTTTCATATTTTAGCAGCAAAATTAAGTATAGGTTTACAACCAATTCAAAGGAATAAAATTATTAGTTTAAGAGCAATATCAAAAAATATTAAGAAAAAAACACATCTTTAGAATACCAGTTGGCTCAAATTTATGGCAAAGATAAAAAGAAAATACACATTAGAATGTAAAACATATTTTCATTGGGTAATTGCAAATTGTTGAACTACGCGTAATATTAATAAAACTCACGCGTACTATAGTTAACAATTACGCGGAATTGCTATTGACGCGTGATTTTTACATATTCACGCGTAAATAAGCATAATTCACGCGTGAAAAACGATATATTACGCGTAATTTTTAAGAAATTACGCGTGAATTTCGTATTACGCGTGATAATGCCGCGCCAATGACATGAACGGCCACCTATACGATGAAAAATTACGCGTGAGTCTAATAAAACTCACGCGTAATGTAGTTAACAATTACGCGTAATTGCTATTGACGCGTGACTTTCAAAAATTCACGCGTAAATATGCACAATTCACGCGTGAAAAACGACTTTTTACGCGTCATTTTTTAAAAATCACGCGTGAATTTTGTATTACGCGTGATTATGTAGCGCCAATGACATGAACGGCCACTCATAATTATCTCTGTAGTGTCTAGTCACTACTACAAATCTGGACAGCACATCTGTTTTATTAAGTTGCTTTACAACCAATAATCTCTTAATAGAGGTTAATAAAAGAACCGCGTACATTAGTACATACATCATATTTACTTTGACATACTTTTATCAGTTGACATCTATTAAAATGTGCATCGTATAAAGGTGTCATAAAGCACGTTTAGACTTTTGTTTCGGCATTATAATAGGGACCGCCTGTTTGCAAGGAATCTGGCGCATGACGTATAAAGGTCAAGGTCAGAGAATTTAGTTGATAACCACAAAGCACAACACAACAGGCAACTTATCCATATATCGAACTCTCCTGAAAGGAGGTCAAAATATTTATCCCGGGATGACTGAAACTTTTAAATGTATGAAAGTTCTTGAAGGTGAAAGCTGTGAATATAACACTATATACTATGTGAAATGACAGTATAATAGTGTAGGATGTCTTGACGTCGTGTTAAAAATTTATATCAGCAAAGGCATGTTTATATTAAAATTCATTATATTGAATTTACATAAAATACGAGTGTAGGACAAAATCCCTCCCGAATCTGATTTTTTTTAATGTTCAAAACAGTACAGTCTCGTATATATACATAATATGGAGTAGGCATTGCCAAAATGCGAGCACAGACAAATATGTTTTTCTAACTTTTACACATAACTCCTTGTTTTACTTTGTTCCTTAATTTTGTGATGACCTTATACTAAATGTTGATGTATTTTGGTTATTGTTTTTGCATGACAAATGAAAACTACTTACCGCGTATGGTCCAGCTTACGCTCATTTTGTAGAATAATAACTGTGTAAATTGAATTCATCACTTTATTTTCCACAGTTATTTAGCGTTTTGAAATGTGGCGTATTTTCAATGTGATAGAGCAATTTTCTATACTAAAGTTTGACCTAAATTACAACGGAAGTGTATGTTTGGAAGATTCCATTGTCGTCTGTTCGAAATCCTTCGGGTAATATCGTCTGCAGTTAAGGCTGTAAAATCCTTGCGGTTTGTCTGAATACCACTGAACGTTACGAAAGCAGACGATCTTTTTTGAAAACAACGCGAGGTCCCTGTAGAATTCAAATGGCTGACTTCATATTAAAATTCCCGTAGCAAATGCTAAGGACGATTTGGAACATGTCAACAACAAAGGCATAATATAAAATATGGACGTGTTATTGTGTAGAAATGTTTTAAATTAAATAACACTACAAAGGTACAATATGGAATAAAAAAAAATGTAAACAAAACACCTAGCGTAGCGGGGTGTAACATTTATTATTGTACACTATTTCACTACATGTAGTTATAGCGTCAACAATACGTAACTAAGTCAAATAGATGCCAACAATTTATTAATCTATTTATTAAGTCATATTTTGTAATGAACATTAAGTATAGTTCAATTTATACAGATTTCACTCTTCCATTTTCGGACATACTTTCCGAGCCTTCCCATTTCAGAATACAGAATATTTCATTAACTTTTGTTAAGAGTTATCCCGCTTTGGTCAGTGTTACTATCCTTCCCATAACCCCTAATTGGAACCCCTTTTTAAACAACCAATGAAAGTTAAGGGCCTTGACCTAAAATAGTCAGGTTGACACAGTTTGCATTGGCGGAAAATATTCAAAATGTGTTCTATTCCGATATTTTAGAAATTTTTCAGTTAACAGCTGCATAATTCGATAAATAATTATGCGATTAGAATGTGTTCTACGGGGAAATAACATATTGGTAAGGATTAGTTTGATTTTATGGATCCGTTCCGTTACTTATGTTTTATGTTGGTGGAATAATGTGCCATCATACTCAGATGTTTTAGAGTTTTGTCAGTGAAGAAGTTTATAATGTGATTAAAAAAAACATGTGATAAGGAAGTGTGGAGAAATAACATTTTGTGAAGATTCTTTTGTTTTCGTGGATCAGTTCCAGTTACAGTTCGATGTTTCATGGTTTTATGTTGCCGGAAATATTGATGATTAGGGAATATTATACTACAGTAAGTTTACTTTTTTTCATGTTGATCTACTTTACAGTTTGTTGTATTGTTCGTATTAAATAACGCATATACAGTTTGGTCAGCTATATTGCATTTTATTAAATTTAAATTTACAAATTGAAAACGGGACCTGTCGCTGTGTAATGTGATGTTGTAGCTGCGGAACCGTAGCTTGTTATAATTTGGTCCACTACATAAAAACAATTTGGTACGAATACAGTACGTCAGTACGGTTCGTCAGTTGTAGTATAACTGGTGATGATTATGTATATTTAGAGTTGAACAAAGTAAATACATGTTATAGTGTAGTTTTTAATAAATTGTATGGCTAAAAAATATTTTCTTATTTGGCTAACTATCGCGAAAATGTTGAGACAAATTTAAGTTAATTAGGGGTCCAGTAGCTCTTCACAGTCTTGTTTGATATGTGTTGTATTTTTTTGATTTTGCAGTCCATATTATAATTATTAAGTCATTGTAGCATACTTTAAATAACGGCTAAGGACTTAAAGATATAAATTTAAAACATCAAATAACCTTCTTCGGACTAAAAAAGGTACGAACTCGCAGCTTGTTATTCTTGTTCCGTTTTTGTGCCACAGGTTATAAACAGGCGATTACGTAATAAATATTGAAGAAATAAATTGGGAAAAGTTAGTTTTTCCTTAATTTTTATGCACATAAGAATTTGTATGTGTTAGTCACTGTTTTATAATTAAATAATTCATAATCTTATTCTTACCAAAATTGTTGAATTAGCAGGAAGAAATGAATGTCAATTTACTTTTTATAGATATTCTGTACCAAGCGAAAATCAGTAAGCGCATGAGCCGTAGTCGATGCATATATAGAGACAAATGAAATACAAATGTTGAAATGTATGAAAATTCCTCGTTGTGTAGTGTAAGGGGGTAGTATTATCACGCTACTTTATTTTTTAAAATAAATCAAGAAGGCAAACAGCTTGCAACTAAATTTTTGTTTGAAACACAATATTATTTTAATTTCCATCAAATTCTAAATTTTTAATTTATAAAGTTAACACCACATTTAGTACTTTTCGCTCCCCTTTGACAGTGCCTCTAAATTCCAGTGGTCACGTGACGTCTTTCTTTGTAATGGTGACGTCACATGAAATGTCTTTGAGTGTCAGTTTTTAAAGATCGATTTAGAGATTCCAAAAAAATAGTATGAAATTTTTGTTGTTATCTTTAAATATAACATTTACTTTTTATCGATGTCAACTTTATTTTAAAGTCTTTCTTTAAAATTAATGTTTGCCCTTCTTCATTCACTTTGTTCCAGTTTTTTTGACGATATCAACTTCCGGACGAAAAAAAATCAATATCAGCATTAAGCAGATTTTGATCACGTGATTTCATTTTGATCACGTGACACGTAATTACCGTAGAGCTCACCGCTCTTCGCGGGCAGCTTCGCTGCCCGCTGCGAGCTGTGCTCGCTATAAACCTTAAAAAAGACCTGATATTTTACTATAAAAAACCCTGATTTTTAATTACTTAATAATAATGATTGTTTGACTCAATTGCAGTGCTTTATTGGTGACTTGTTAATTAATATGTTTGTGATCAAACAAATGTCGCTTACTTGTGCAAAACTCTTTGTATATCTTGTAGAAAATAGAAACTGGTATGGCTTTTACAAATAAGAAATAATTTAGTGAAATAATGGTATAATTTAGTTCAATCAATTGAATTGTTTGTTCGGTAAATAATAATGAAAGGGATCAGATGGCACGGTTCCTTTATTAACACATGTCATACCAAACAACAATACAAACAAATCGACTGAGGGGGATTTTGTCTGCCTATGCTAAATTACACGGAAGGGATTTTGTCGGGGGGGGGGGGGGGGGGATTAAATACAGGTATGAAATGATTGATAATGAGCACATTTAAAAACGCCAGGTGTTAAATTACTAAAAAAAATTTTTTAATTAACCCTTTTAATGGCAAGACCATGTATGTAAATGGGACACGTACATTTGTATAGTGTTACCTTGTCCATTCATACCTCCTTCAGAGTTGGAAATACTAGCCAGCCCGCCGGCCCATGACTGGTAACTTTTGGGCAGGGGCTGGCTAAACTTATTGAAAATTTGACTGGCTATATAGAAAAAACAGGTAGAATTTCAATTCAGGGCTGGTTACTTTTTTCAACAAATTTCCTACCCTGCACACTTTGGTTAAGTTTTTGGATTAGGTCAATATACTAGTAGCATTACGGGGAGATGCAAGACCATGACTTACAGACACACTTTCTAGTTTAATTTTTATACAAATTACGCTATAGCACATTAAATATAATAATGAGTCCATGAGTGATCGTTATTTTTTCTGTTGCAGAAATGGATGATGATACTCCATGGATTCCTCCTTGCCTACATGGAGCCTCAGTAGATGAGGACAAAACCTTTGTTACAGGATATGTGGAGTCTAAAGAACACCTTGACCAGGTTATTGAGGCTCACAAGAGATCCTCCCTGAGCACTTTCGTGTCTTGGTAATATTTATTAATTGTTGATGATATAACTTTCTTATACCATATATGTATTCTCTTGCATTTACCGTCATTCACTATGCATTGGTTTAGACGGCGTATAACAATACCAATCAATCAATCAATATATACATTAGTATCAAGATGAGGATCGAAACACCATCACCATTGTGACGTTCATGAATGCCAGTAATACAGAAAATTGCTTATTTTATTATGATATAATCTTGTTTTCATGTTCTTTTGTCAATTTAATAATAATTGAGAAGACAATTGATAAATCAACTGAACACCTTCATCAACTTATATAGAAACTGCTTTCATTTAGGCTTTACCAAAATTTGCGATTGATGATCGAAACATCAATCTTATGTTTCAATCATCCATTGCAGTGTTTCTATTATCATTGACCATTTTCTGCAACTGCTTGTCCTCTGAATATGATAAAACTAATTTTGAAAAAGATGTTGCTATGTTGGTTCCATGTTAAAGAGGTACATATATCTCGTTGAGACTTTTCTGCAGCAAAGCTGAATATTGAATTATTTTACATTTTCTAAATCTTATTATGCATCACCGTCACAGTGAGATCCTTTTCTAACAATTATTTATCTTATGTTGAAAAATAAGATTATTTATCTTGTGTTGCACTAAAAGTCTTTATTTTTAAAGTTGATTTCATTTGATTGAAAAACAAAAATAGCCTCAGCTATTTTCAAAAGTTTTCACATGATTATTAGGAAGCATTTTTTATTTGTTAATAAAAGAAATGTATTTCATTGGTGAATTACCGGGTAATACAATATAAAATACCACCAAAGATTATATTCCCAATTACATGCAACTGACATTTTTAAAGCCTTTAATCGGACAAACTATGCAGTTTTGTTTTTATATCTGAGTCTCTTAAATAATTCATACTTTAAAATCTAGGTCAGATGACATTAAGAAGAAGGAGAAGTCTGGAAGAAGACTACTTTGGAAGTACCAGGACATCCATAGCAATACTCCTTTTATGGTTGAAAGGAGCGTTGTCCTGTTGTGCCAGTATGGTCACCCACGGGATCCTGGAGAAGAGGTAAGTATCCTCATATCTAGATTTATCGTAAACTTAATTATTGTCAGCATTTTTACACCCTGTCAGGATATAGTAATGGGGATGACTGTCCTTCCATTTAAGGCTTGTAGGTATCATCCATTGCTCATCACTAAATGACTGAAATTTTATGGCACTTTCTGAGAATATTTGTTACATAGTTGAAATATGAATCTGACAAACTGCAGCTGTTTCTCCTAAGAGGGTATCCATTCATTTTTCTCATACCAATTTTAAGTCTTAAATCATAATTATTAACACAGAGGTTTGTCTAATGACAGAAAAGGTTTTGTGAAACAATGTTAAATTACTTTTATGTTTTCCTCTATTTTTTCACATAATGCAGAGTTACTTGTTGCTTATTGCTTCATTGTCTTGAATATAATTTTTTTTTGTATTTAGAATTTTTTATTTTCACCCAATTTACATTAGATTTGCTTGAAACATTGAAAAGAAAGTCAATTATGTTGTAGATTGCAGTTAATGAAAGTGATCATAACTTCAATAGAAGACGTTTTAATTTACAAACAACCAAAAAAGTGGGATGTACTGCCCAACTTTCAATTAAATATGTTAAAAGGTAAGAACTTTTGTATATAACATCAATGAAAATATATACTTATACCTCTCAGTATATAACACCAATACACCAGATTCCATCATACATCACAGGAATCTGATGTCATATACTTATACCTCTCAGTATATAACACCAATACACCAGAATCCATGTTATATCACAGGAATCTGATTTCATATACTTATACCTCTCAGTATATAACACCAATACACCAGATTCCATCATACATCACAGGAATCTGATGTCATATACTTATACCTCACAGTATATAACACCAGTACACCAGATTCCATGTTATATCACAGGAATCTGATGTCATATACTTATACCTCACAGTATATAACATCAATACACCAGATTCCATGTTATATCACAGGAATCTGATGTCATATACTTATACCTCTCAGTATATAACATCAATACACCAGATTCCATCATACATCACAGGAATCTGATGTCATATACTTATACCTCACAGTATATAACACCAATACACCAGATTCCATGTTATATCACAGGAATCTGATGTCATATACTTATACCTCACAGTATATAACATCAATACACCAGATTCCATCATACATCACAGGAATCTGATGTCATATACTTATACCTCTCAGTATATAACACCAATACACCAGATTCCATGTTATATCACAGGAATCTGATGTCATATACTTATACCTCTCAGTATATAACATCAATACACCAGATTCCATGTTATATCACAGGAATCTGATGTCATATACTTATACCTCACAGTATATAACATCAATACACCAGATTCCATGTTATATCACAGGAATCTGATGTCATATACTTATACCTCACAGTATATAACACCAATACACCAGATTCCATGTTATATCACAGGAATCTGATGTCATATACTTATACCTCACAGTATATAACAACAATACACCAGATTCCATATTATATCACAGGAATCTGATGTCATATACTTATACCTCACAGTATATAACAACAATACACCAGATTCCATCATACATCACAGGAATCTGATGTCATATACTTATACCTCTCAGTATATAACATCAATACACCAGATTCCATGTTATATCACAGGAATCTGATGTCATATACTTATACCTCTCAGTATATAACATCAATACACCAGATTCCATCATACATCACAGGAATCTGATGTCATATACTTATACCTCACAGTATATAACAACAATACACCAGATTCCATGTTATATCACAGGAATCTGATGTCATATACTTATACCTCACAGTATATAACACCAATACACCAGAATCCATGTTATATCACAGGAATCTGATGTCATATACTTATACCTCACAGTATATAACATCAATACACCAGATTCCATGTTATATCACAGGAATCTGATGTCATATACTTATACCTCACAGTATATAACACCAATACACCAGATTCCATGTTATATCACAGGAATCTGATGTCATATACTTATACCTCTCAGTATATAACATCAATACACCAGATTCCATCATACATCACAGGAATCTGATGTCATATACTTCTACCTCTCAGTATATAACATCAATACACCAGATTCCATCATACATCACAGGAATCTGATGTCATATACTTATACCTCTCAGTATATAACACCAATACACCAGATTCCATGTTATATCACAGGAATCTGATGTCATATACTTATACCTCTCAGTATATAACATCAATGCACCAGATTCCATGTTATATCACAGGAATCTGATGTCATATACTTATACCTCTCAGTATATAACATCAATACACCAGATTCCATCATACATCACGGGAATCTGATGTCATATACTTATACCTCTCAGTATATAACACCAATACACCAGATTCCATGTTATATCACAGGAATCTGATGTCATATACTTCTACCTCTCAGTATATAACACCAATACACCAGAATCCATGTTATATCACAGGAATCTGATGTCATATACTTCTACCTCTCAGTATATAACATCAATACACCAGATTCCATCATACATCACAGGAATCTGATGTCATATACTTATACCTCTCAGTATATAACATCAATACACCAGATTCCATCATACATCACAGGAATCTGATGTCATATACTTATACCTCTCAGTATATAACACCAATACACCAGAATCCATGTTATATCACAGGAATCTGATGTCATATACTTATACCTCTCAGTATATAACATCAATACACCAGATTCCATCATACATCACAGGAATCTGATGTCATATACTTATACCTCTCAGTATATAACATCAATACACCAGAATCCATGTTATATCACAGGAATCTGATGTCATATACTTATACCTCACAGTATATAACATCAATACACCAGAATCCATGTTATATCACAGGAATCTGATGTCATATACTTCTACCTCTCAGTATATAACACCAATACACCAGAATCCATCATACATCACAGGAATCTGATGTCATATACTTATACCTCTCAGTATATAACATCAATACACCGGATTCCATGTTATATCACAGGAATCTGATGTCATATACTTATACCTCTCAGTATATAACATCAATACACCAGAATCCATGTTATATCACAGGAATCTGATGTCATATACTTATACCTCTCAGTATATAACATCAATACACCAGATTCCATGTTATATCACAGGAATCTGATGTCATATACTTATACCTCTCAGTATATAACATCAATACACCAGATTCCATGTTATATCACAGGAATCTGATGTCATATACTTATACCTCTCAGTATATAACACCAATACACCAGAATCCATCATACATCACAGGAATCTGATGTCATATACTTATACCTCTCAGTATATAACATCAATACACCAGATTCCATCATACATCACAGGAATCTGATGTCATATACTTATACCTCTCAGTATATAACACCAATACACCAGATTCCATGTTATATCACAGGAATCTGATGTCATATACTTATACCTCTCAGTATATAACATCAATGCACCAGATTCCATGATCATACATCACGGGAATCTGATGTCATATACTTATACCTCTCAGTATATAACACCAATACACCAGAATCCATGTTATATCACAGGAATCTGATGTCATATACTTATACCTCTCAGTATATAACATCAATACACCAGATTCCATGTTATATCACAGGAATCTGATGTCACATACTTATACCTCTCAGTATATAACATCAATGCACCAGATTCCATCATACATCACAGGAATCTGATGTCATATACTTATACCTCACAGTATATAACATCAATACACCAGAATCCATGTTATATCACAGGAATCTGATGTCATATACTTCTACCTCTCAGTATATAACATCAATACACCAGATTCCATGTTATATCACAGGAATCTGATGTCATATACTTATACCTCACAGTATATAACACCAATACACCAGATTCCATGTTATATCACAGGAATCTGATGTCATATACTTATACCTCTCAGTATATAACATCAATACACCAGATTCCATCATACATCACAGGAATCTGATGTCATATACTTATACCTCACAGTATATAACACCAATACACCAGATTCCATGTTATATCACAGGAATCTGATGTCATATACTTATACCTCTCAGTATATAACATCAATACACCAGATTCCATCATACATCACAGGAATCTGATGTCATATACTTATACCTCTCAGTATATAACACCAGTACACCAGATTCCATGTTATATCACAGGAATCTGATGTCATATACTTATACCTCACAGTATATAACATCAATACACCAGATTCCATGTTATATCACAGGAATCTGATGTCATATACTTATACCTCACAGTATATAACACCAATACACCAGATTCCATGTTATATCACAGGAATCTGATGTCATATACTTATACCTCACAGTATATAACATCAATACACCAGATTCCATGTTATATCACAGGAATCTGATGTCATATACTTATACCTCTCAGTATATAACATCAATACACCAGATTCCATGTTATATCACAGGAATCTGATGTCATATACTTATACCTCACAGTATATAACATCAATACACCAGATTCCATCATACATCACAGGAATCTGATGTCATATACTTATACCTCACAGTATATAACATCAATACACCAGATTCCATGTTATATCACAGGAATCTGATGTCATATACTTATACCTCACAGTATATAACACCAATACACCAGATTCCATGTTATATCACAGGAATCTGATGTCATATACTTATACCTCACAGTATATAACATCAATACACCGGATTCCATGTTATATCACAGGAATCTGATGTCATATACTTATACCTCTCAGTATATAACATCAATACACCAGATTCCATGATCATACATCACGGGAATCTGATGTCATATACTTATACCTCTCAGTATATAACACCAATACACCAGAATCCATGTTATATCACAGGAATCTGATGTCATATACTTATACCTCTCAGTATATAACACCAATACACCAGATTCCATCATACATCACAGGAATCTGATGTCATATACTTATACCTCACAGTATATAACACCAATACACCAGATTCCATGTTATATCACAGGAATCTGATGTCATATACTTATACCTCTCAGTATATAACATCAATACACCAGATTCCATGTTATATCACAGGAATCTGATGTCATATACTTATACCTCTCAGTATATAACATCAATGCACCAGATTCCATGTTATATCACAGGAATCTGATGTCATATACTTATACCTCTCAGTATATAACATCAATACACCAGAATCCATGTTATATCACAGGATTCTGATGTCATATACTTATACCTCACAGTATATAACATCAATACACCAGATTCCATCATACATCACAGGAATCTGATGTCATATACTTATACCTCACAGTATATAACAACAATACACCAGATTCCATCATAGCTTCTGGAACATTGTAATATTAACTTTTTCTCTAGCTCTGACCGTTTCACAGGACTCTGATGTCATATACTTATTTTTTTTTTCATCTGTCAGTATATCTCACTTATTCATCAGACATAAGTTTTTTTAACATACAAAATAGGACAATGTATGGTATATATAAAAATGGATAAAATAAGCTTTATTTACATGTATATTTACAATATTTATTTCTTCAGGTATCCACAATATTCTGTACAAGAGGGTGCTGGACGTTTAAGAAAACAGACACAGTTAAACATATTAATGGACCAGTTGAAAACCCAGAACGTGGCATCAGAAAGCAGAATCTATGTGAAGTTACCACTAAAAGCTGCACATAGAAATCACAACGTAACTGTTGAAAGTGGTTTTGCAAATTCCATGCATCCTGAATTAAAATTTATCATAAAGAAAAATGTTGAAATGGGTCTTACATCAGTCCCTTACCTAAGACGGGTTCTTCAGCAGCATGTTAAGTGCCACTTATGTTCACTGGGAATGGTTGACCCAGTTGAAACAGATAGGTCCTACTATCCCACAAGTAGGGATATTTATAACTTCATCCACCAGTACTTAGCAGCTGGATCCTTCTCGGGTCTAGACCAGGAAAATTTGCAACATAAAATAGATGAATGGAGGTCAACAACATCTGACAAATTTCTCTTTAGGCCATGTTCTGGTGATCGACCAACCACTAAATCAAAAGCAAATGCCCAGAAAGTTTTCCTGAATGATTCTGACTATGAAGATGATGAGCAGGATTGCTCAGAAGATAATCAAGAAGCCAGCGATGGCAAAAATACTTTCTTATTTGTACACCAAACAGAACATCAGATGAAAATTTTAGAAAAGTATGGGAAATTTATTCTCATAGATGCTACCTACAAAACTAGTAAATATGCATTACCATTGTTCTTAGTTGTAGTCAGAACCAATGTTAACTATGTACCCGTAGGACAATTCATAGTTGAAAGTGAGAATACAGACAATATCTCAGAGGCCATAAGAATGCTAAAACAATGGAATAAGGAATGGAATCCCGAAGCTTTCATGATGGACTACTCTGATATTGAATACCAAGCAATACATCAGGAATTTCCATTAGCCAAGAAATATCTCTGCATATTTCATATAGAACAGTCCTGGCTTCGTTGGACAAAGAAAAGTAAGTAGAGATTTAACAATATCGGTAAATATACAATATTCGTACAGTGTCAGAAAATATAAAATTTATTTGTACGAGCCTTAGAAACAGGTAGAAATGCAAGGCTCTGCCGAGCATTTCTCACCTGTTTCGCGGTGAGTACAAATAAACTGTATATTTTCTGACACTGTACGAATATTGTTTTTATCCTGCATGCCTAAAATACATTTGACAGCAATGAAAAACATGAAAAATTTGAACTTTTAGCCGATTGCTGACGTGAAATTTTCGGAGCGTTTTCTAGTGATAGCCTGACGTCACAAACAAATATCGTATTCTACAACAAGCCGTAAACCAGAACAGAATGTTAAATATCGTTAGAAGCGGGGACAAGGGTACCAGGAGACTTTATTCGGCTACCTTTATTGTATAGCAAATGTAATGGTTGCAGGATAAATTATTTTATCCTGCAATGAAGTGATTTGTTACTAAAAATAGGGGTTAAAATTGTGCAGAATTGGGGTTTGAACACATACATACATTTTTGCAGACAAAAATACTTTAATTTGAATGTAATTTTGCTTACAGGAAAATCTAATCTCACAGATGATGAGACATCACAGTTTCTGTCTTTAATGAGGGAAATTCTGCGGGCCCCAACTGTACAAGAGTATGAAACTGCTGTATCAAATTTAAAAAAGTCAGAGGTGTTTGCCAAAGAACATGTGAGGATATACCTGGATAGGTATTGGCTCAGTATTCCAGAGGTAATTATATTCAGATTTCTTTCAGATACATTTCCGTTTTTCAGCAATGCAAGTGGCATGTACAGTGTTTGTTTTAACCATATGTAGCTAATCCTCACCGTTTATTGAAGACCTTAGGGTGACCTTTGGTTGTTTTTTACTCCATGGTTGGGTTGTGGTTTCTCTGACATATTCCCAATTTCCATTCATTTTTCTATCCAATTTATTGTTATACCAGACAGTGCAAGGGTACTGGTCTGTAATAGTACTCGAGCGCAGTTCTGATTTCCTTATTTTGCCTGAATTATCAGTAACTAAAATTTTGTTTATTGTATTTAGTGTCACTTAAATAAAATAGTTGCTTTTGAAATAAATCAAAATGATTTAATATAATTTTCTTGTCAACCAAAAAACATATTATGAGTAAAATGTTTCATTAACAGCCCTTAATATTGGGCTATATTACATATGGTTTATGATCCTTCCATTGTCATTGGATTATGTAGTCACGTGGTTTTAAGGATATTTAGTGTATTTCTTTACTTTGAAATCAAAGCGGTGCCTTTTTGGTATATTGACGCTATGTTTTTATTTTTACCTACATGTATATTGATGCTATATTACTAAATTTAGATCCAGATATTCTTCCGTTCAGGACATATTTTATACACGTCGTTGTGAACAAATATGGCGGAGGAAGTCTCTCGGCAGACGACAAAATGAAAATTTGTTAACTTAAGTGAGGATGACATAAACAAAATCATAGAAAATGCTGATTTTTCCAATACCAAAAAGGCCACAAGACGTGAAGTTATTTAGAGAGTATTTGACTGAAAATGAACTTAATCCAGACTTTAAAAACAATTGATCCCACGGTAGTAAAACAGCTACATATGTAATATAGTAATGATGGACTTTTGACTCTGTCAATATATTATATATATGGACCTGTTAGGAATATATTGACCTCCGACTTCGTCCTCGGTCAATATAGGCCTAATAGGTCCATATATAATGTAATGACCTCGTCAAAAGTCCACAATTGATAAATATTATGTTGTGTTTTTCAGAAATTAAACACTTAAACATGTTTTTTTTCTAACATGGAAAACATTGGTTGCAACACACACACACACACACACACACACACGCTCATAATACATCTATTTTATTATTCCTTTTGCAGAGATGGTGTAGAGCATTTATAGATACTGGCTTCAATTCCATGATGAGAACTAACAATGGAGTGGAATCACTAAATAGTTCTCTAAAGAATTTTTACACCAAACTTATGGGAACGGGGACTATAACAAATCTAATTGAAATAATCGTCAAAGATTTTGTGCCAGACCAAATTCAGTCTTTCCGCAGACTGAATTACTGTTGTAGTAGTCAGTACAGACAGTACAATACACACATACCGGAATACCTACGTAATCTTCCTAGAAATGTTGTCAAACATTGTTTGATCAGGTATGCATCAGCTGCTGGCTACTCTAAAAATGATATTGATGAAATAGCCAATGGTGTTCTTTTAGTAAAGAGCGAAAATGAACCTGAACGTCATTATCAAGTCGACTTTGGTTCAGATGATAGATTACCATCATGTTCATGTGATGACTTCCAAAAGTCGTTTTTGCCATGCAAACACTTTTTTGCTGTGCTGCGCAACACCCAGTATTGTTGGTATGACATAAGCTCTAGTTATATTCAAAGCCCATATCTACAACTGGATACAGAATTTCTGTCATCAGGAGCATTAGAGGTGTCTATTGAAAATATAGATCAAGGTGAAATGTTGGAGTTAGTAGAGGTTCAACCTAATTATCCTGATAGTGATCTTCCCAAATCTGACTCATCATTACTTTCTAAGGCCAGAGGAAAGTTGCGTGAAAATTTAAAGAAATTGGATGACCTTAGTTTTCTCTCACAGAGTGCAGAAGTGCTTACTGATGTGAGCAATGCTTTGGAAGAACTAATTACCCAATTAAAATCAACAGTTGAAACAAGTGACAGTCTACCTCTCCACAATGGAAAATCATCAACATTATCCCCTACTGTTGGAACATTACCACAAAGAAAGAAAAAGAAAGTGGCAAAGAAGAAAAATGTCACTGCTACCATACTGTCTGTTAAAGGTAGTTTGGTGTTGTTACCTATAATTATAATGTAAATCTAGTTATAGGAGGGAGAAAATAGACAATCACTGTAATTAATTAAAGAATTTATGAACTATTGGGACCACATGAACAAACAATTGAAGCTGCAGTTATGAAAACTACAAATGAGATTGATTAACTAATGTTTCTTTTAAACTAAGTATATAATGAGATAAAAATCCATCCTATTTTTGGATTAGAATTTTGGTAATATTATGTCTTACAGGTCAATTATTTCTTTAAAAGGAATTTAGACAGGAATCTGTGACATAATCACTTATAAATCAACATTGATAGAGAAAATAATCCTGTGATGTCTCTAAATATTATGCAGATATATCTTGTATATGATAATTGCAACAACAAAATTTCCTCACACTAATCTGATTTACAATCAAAATTCCAAATCCAATGAAATGACCAAATAGATAATCAAACACAGAAGTTGATGCATGGATATCGCAATGGTCCTGACTTGGTACAGTCATTTCAAACAAAATATTAGGGAATGTTCAAGCTATCATTATGTAATTTTTTTCCAGAAAAAAACTACATGGGTGTGCAAGATGAAACTACAGAGAACACTCCAGCAGGTAATTAACAGTAATTATTCCCCTCTCCCTATACAGTGCTATAGTGACCACCCTGTTTATTTGTCTGTCACAAATTCCGCTCTAAATTTTTTTTATCTTTGGGAGTAGCTTGATGAAACTTGTCATAATTATTTTGAAGGTGTGGCCGTACCATTGTCAATGAAAGAATTTCTACCTCGAAGGTCTTGGTCAAAAACAGGCAAAGCTGGGCCCTCTGTGATGGCCGTCATCACATTTTTTCTAGTTTACGTTGTTTCAGCCATTAAAATAAGACATTGTAGATCAATGATCTTAGTACATGTAATTATTGATTATAAGCGTTAGAATATATATTTACAGATTAACTGGAGCTGGTCTTGAATTTCATATTCCATCTCAGATCGCAATTTTTTAAAATGTTTTCCTCCTAAATTATACCCTTTTTCAGCATATAATATTGTCACTGTCAGAAGTACTCGATCACCACAAGATTATTCAAATTTAATGACTGTGAAAATAAAATTGGTAAAAATGACATATATATATATATATATTTATTTAATATTTATTTTTGCAGTATTTATCAGGTTGGTAATTTCACACATCACTTCGGGTGCTCGGCTCGTTTATCTCTGTACTAATTATCACACACATTTTCCATTCTTAATCCTTACTCTATATCCTATTACTAGCATTGCTATATAGTCCAATATGTATAATAATGCTTCAATTGATTGCTTTGTGCTTTTTAGAATTCTTTGTAGTTTATTCTGTACACATGATACAATAGCTTATAGTTTACAAATATCACTTTAAACACTCTAATATCATATGCTTTTCTTCATTTTCTGAACATGGTTTTATGTTATGAACGGTGTTTTCATGTGACAATAATGATAGATATTTCTAAGCTTATACTTTTTACTTTTATCATGATAATAGCGTGAAGTATAATTATTTTTATGAATGTATGATCATACTGTGTTTTAAACAATTTTAAACTTGTACACAAACTTTTAAATTGACAATTAATCTGCGTCATGCATGTTCTTCATACCAATGAATAATACATGTATGTACAGCGACATTCTGACATTAAGATTTTAAATATCAACAAGAGGTTCACAAGAGCCTGAATCGCTCACCTGAAAAACCATGATACAAAAGAAACATTTTGACCCCTATGTTCTTTTTTTTCAAAACATGCAATAACTCCTACATCGGTTAACAAATTTGCATGTTATTTGTAAATATTTTAGGAGAGGATCAGCTTAATCAAAGTAAGACTAAGGAGACTAAGAAGAGAAAGTTAAGAAATAAGCCTTCAGGTATTAACTATTTTATATAAGAAATGGATAACAAAGCATAATACATATAATTTGTTGTCAGCTATGTCAAAGATAAGGTAAGATTGATTTAGTGTCAGTTAGAAGACATTCATGTATATACACACACTTTTTAGTTCGCCTCAATGAAGTTAAGTGCGACTATTGGTGTACCCCAGGCATCCGTGTGCGCGTCCACATTCAAGTTTACATCCAAGTTCATATCTATAACACCTATACATGGTAGGATCAACAAACCATATAAATCCATCAGGGTGGGTATCATTTAATGCTCCATTAATGCCCTATTTTTTAATTACAGAATGCATTATTGTTAATTTATTTACAGTGAATAAGAAAAGGAAAGAAACCATCGAGCCTGTTACTACTTCCACACCTGTTGTTACTACTGAGCCTGTTGTTACTAATGAGCCTGTTCGTACTACTGAACCTGTTGTTACTAATGAACCTGTTGTTACCACCAGCCCTGTTGTTACTACTGAACCTTTTGTCACAACTTATCAAGGTGGATATGAAGGTGCTGGAGTTTTGCCATTAACAGTTTTAGTAAATGGTAAATGCATTATATATTGTTTGAATTACTTATAATAATTCCAACTTTCACACAGTCGGCGCGAGACTCGTGCATTACATTGGTTTCTCATGCTCTCACATGAACACCACAATATCACATGCATTTCCTTAAATTTTAGGATTTTTTGACAAAAAATACCTTAAAAATCAACCAAATTATTCGTGCCTTGCTCTGCTCCTGTCCTCTTTTATGTCACCCATTTCTAATTGGGGGGGGGGGGGGGTGGGGGGCTCTTTCCGAAAATCTCATATATTGCTCAAGAAGAATATATTTTATTAATTTTTTGTAATTTTCTTATTTTTATGTCCTACCAACTTACTTTCAGGACATTTAATTTTTCTGTCTGTTAGTTTGTTTGATGTTTACCTTTGTGTTAAACTCCATATCTTAGAAATTATAAGTCCGATTGTAATGAAACTTTGTATACTTACCAATCATGAAAGAACATGATATCCCAACATTAATAGTTTTCAACATATGTGCCAAACGGTGGGACATACTATGTCTTATAGAAACTAGACATGTTAAATCACCTCACTCATATTTTTGTCTTCAGTATCCAACTCAATATGTTTTTTTTTTATTATGGCCATATATTGACTTTACTTTTTTAGAATTCCTATCTTCTACCAGTAGAGCTGAAATGACCACAATCCTTAAAGCAGCAAAGTCATCTGCTGATTTGTCGTTGGACGACTATTCCTTGTTGGGTTCGGCTGTCATTGAACTGTTCTGTGGAGAAAATGGTGGTGCAGAAGCATATCAAATGTTGTGCACCTGTACACCAAAGGATTTTACAAATGCACAGAAATACAGGCTTATAAATATCATCTTGGGCAAATTAGGTTTGTTTGAAACCCTTAAATTATGTATTCTCAACATTCTGTATTTTATACATGTACCATGAAAAAAGTGTTCTCAAAGATAGTGCTGATCTTCATAAAACTTTGTACAAAATTCATTATAATGTGCACTAACATCTATTTTTAAATATGAAAAGTTTGTCAAGTGTGTGCTAAGAGTGACATAAACATAACAGGAAAACATGTCCTTAATCGAATGATTCAAATATAACAATGTTATGATAAAAGTCCATAAAATGCATAATTATTTTACCCCCACTACATAAAAGAGAGGGATATTACCATTTTCATATGTGCAGCCATCTGTGACATCATTGGAAAAGACATAAATCTAAAAGAGAATCCTGTGCTTTGGACCTTACTACATAAAAAAATACCAATTTTATTTGAAATTTTGGAGCAGACCAATCCATCCAACGAATTAAAATGTCTGCTGCAGGAATTATGGAATGTTGCAATTACACCATTTATCGATGCTATTGAGGATAATTCTGAACTAAGTCAGACAGAAGAAGAGTTAAGTTTTTTCCCTCACCTACTTAAGGTTAGAGATAGGGGACAATATCCAATGGATAACCATAAAGGAAAGCAAAGGAAAAAACAGGACAACTGTAATAAAAATTATGGTTGACATCCAAGTCCTTTACCAGGAATATTTACAGTTTACTGTCCGCATAGTATGATGATTCAGTTTTCACTGAGATTGCAGGTTCGATTCTCACTGCAGGCAGGGTGAACTCGACTCCAATCTTAATTGACAAGGATTGCCAGTTTTCCTACCGCAGGTCGGGGGTTCTCTCCGGGTACTCCGGCTTCCTCCCCCAATAAAAACTGGACGCCATGAAATAGCTGAAAAATTGCTGAAAGTGGTGTTAAAACACCATCAAACAAAAAAACAAACAAACATAATCCCTGTTACCGTTTTCTCATATTTTCAATTCCAGTTCAAAACAGAAAAATTGTACTACCTGAAAACCCTGAAAAAAATCCTATGATCAGGAAGAAATTAGTCGACAAGACAACAGAGGAATTGATTAAAGCAGCCCAAGCAGGTTTAGTATCATTTTGAACAATTCCAGTTTCAAATATTGAGAAGAGTATAAATGAATCAATATATCGCAGAGCCGACGTTTCTCCCATTTGTTGTTGACATGCACGATGTATGCGTATCAGACGTCAATGAATTACAATACTATTAATACAATCGATTTGATTGGAAGAATAAATTTATTAAGACAGTTATTCTGATTGGCTGAAACAAAAAAACCAAGTCAATATCGGATTCCGCTTGACTACTATGCAGCGGAATCATGCAGCGTACAAACATTTTAGGTAATTTTAGTACTGTTGAAATTTATCATGACCTGAAAGTTGTTTTTAGACCAATGAAAAACAAGCAAAATTCTATTCATGTAATAAAGGTATATATCTGATATATCACTTATTTTTAGCATCATGTAGCAAACTTAAATGATATGAAAATAGTTTGAAATATTATACAAATATTGAGTATACATGTATGCATTTTTTTCAGTATTTGCCAGTGGAGCTCTAAACCTAAATTCAGTGGAGCAGACAGCTTCAATAAATGTAAAAGAAAGTGATAGAAGGATGAAAGGCATCCTCAAAAGTAAGTGATTTTTATTGGGGGATCATTTAGCTTTTGTTCATCCTTCCAATTTGATCAGTGAGATATCAGTGTGACTAGTTAAAATATTACGATGACTAGTTATTATAAAGACTAGTTCAGATATCAGGGTGATTAGTAAGGATATCAGGGTGACTTGATAAGATATCAGGGTGACTGGTTAGGATATCAGGGAGACTTGATAAGATATCAGGGTGACTGGTTAGGATATCAGAGTGACTTGATAAGATATCAGGGTGACTGGTTAGGATATCAGGGTGACTTGATAAGATATCAGGGTGACTGGTTAGGATATCAGAGTGACTTGATAAGATATCAGGGTGACTGGTTAGGATATCAGGGTGACTTGACTGGTTAGGATATCAGAGTGACTTGATAAGATATCAGGGTGACTAGTTAGGATACCATGGTGACTAGTCATGATAATGAAAAAAATGATTGAAAAGGTTATAATTAAGAATTATTGCTCTAAATAATAAGATATTTTGTTCTCTTCAGCTACATACTCAAATACAATGCAACAGAAACAGAAGAAGAATGTTGCTTTTGCCCCAACTGAGACAACAAGTGTGAAAGAAAGCGATAGGATCGTTAAAAGTAAATAATTTTATGTCCAACAAACTTGTATATATGCTCGATGTAGATAGATAGATTTTACCTTACAAAGTTTGGGGGGGGGGTAAATAGGAATATGTTTTCCTATCTGTCTGTTTGTGCTGAATCATTTTTGATCTATAACTTTTTAAATGCTTTCATTGTACCTTCGGACAGTTAGCCATATTAGGTGTCCATCATGACAGAAAGGTTGTGTCACAAAACAAGAACATAACTCCTAGGGGTCATCGGAAGAAAAAATTTCTGAACTTTGAAAACCACAGAACCAGAATGTTTGTTTGGGAAAAAAATTCAAAGGTGCAATTAAAAAATGACCTACTTTGTAAATCAAGTGGTCCATGAGACAGAAAATTTCCAGTTTTTGAATTGCTTGGTATATGTTGATGACACTTGGCAATACTTGTGTCCATTATTAGAGGGTATGTTTTGAAACACGAAGAGATCCCATTAGTACAATTTCATGATGACAAACATCACCATCTGATTATTGGGATTACCATAAAATTGTTGGTTTGCTGTTTATTCACATATTCATTCAAAACTTTTAGGTCTATTCAAAACAAAAATGTTTCTTCATTATCAAGACAATAATTTTCATTCAATTTTTAGCAAGCACATTTTGCACTAATTTACCATTTTTTATACCCTGCCACATGTAATTTTCGACATCCCCTCCACCTTTTTTGACAAATTGCGGTGGGGTATTATTTAATGTACCATTAATGCCCTATTTTTTAAGGATATCTGTGTTATTAGCTATGATAATATAACAATACTTGTAATTAAAATATTTTACAGATATTTAACAAATCTGGCTCTAAATATAGGAATATGGTATTTTTTTTCAGATACTTACCCAAATATTGGACTTCGAAATCCTGCTGGCAAAAACATTTGCTTTGCAAATGCTCTGTTGCAATGTCTAAGGGTCACAGACATGCATATAATCCTCAAATTGCACAGTAAATGTACAGGTAAATGAGTAGGATCTTTCAATAAAAATAAATAAGTTGAAACTAATTAAAGCAAGATGTTCACAATAATATTCATTGCTAGAAATGTTAAAGTATATTCCGAAGTTTTATTTTCAAATAGAAAATAATTAGAAAAATCTGTTCATAATGGCTTATTTATAGTTGCTCATGGACAGTAGCGTGATGATCGTGTGACAGCATCTGGGTATTTATAGTAAAAATTTAAATGCCCAGAACAATTAAATTTACGGTGGTCTTAGGACTAACAATAGAGGGTGAATTTCGCGCTACCATGTCGCGATAGTCACATGTCAAACTATAAATGAGCTCTATGTCATTTTAAATTTTGAAATGACATATAATTGAAATTTATTGGAAATGAATTCCAAGAGAGTCAAATTATGAATTGTAATTCAACTCCTACAGATATTTGATCATGGTTGGTAACTTTGATTTTTTGTTATTGAGTCACATATTACATACTTTTAAAATGGTTTAGGTCATGTGACTTTGTAATTTAATTCATATACAATGGTAAATTCAATTAAGTCCAACATTCACGTTTTTTTAGGTAAATAAATGAAAAATTTGTTTTACTTCAGAAAACCCTGCTTGCTTTGTTTGTCAATTACAAAACTTTCTCCAAGATGGCCCGCAAGATGCACTTCCTTTGTGTGAGAAATTGTCAAGTAAGTACTTTTGTAAGAGTGTATTTTTCCGCCTTGAAAGTTTTTCTGAACTCATTTAAATTAAATAAATATTTATTGACCTGAATACTTACATTGACAGAGACCGTAGTTCGAGGTCAATATATATTTGTGTTTCAGGTCAATAAATTATGATATTGACCAAAGGAAAGACAGTAATTGTTTTATTACATTGTGATGTTCTCTGTGATGTCACAATATTAGTTAGTCAATATGCGAATTTACGGACCGCTCTAGATTGTATAGCTGGATTAGCAATTAAAATTTCAACTATGTAATAAAGCAGGATATTATTTATTAATATTTCAAATCTAATACCTATAAAACATTAAAACACTATTCCTTTTAAATTCCACTGAGGGGTTGGAAGAGAATCACCGGTAATTGAATATCACATTTGAAAGAAATTATCTTTTACAAATTCATTCATGGTAACTCGAAATTGGTTATTCTGATTCAAGTCATGTCACAAAATATATATAGGATTAGTGAGTGTATTTATATAGAAGTGCAGTAAAATTTTCCAATGCTGAATGCACAACTAATATATATTTGTCATGGTTCTGTTAGTTTTTATGACTATGACAACAAAATGTTAACAAATTTTTTGTTACTTTCATGTACGTATAGAAAAAAATTGTTGTTACCCATGGAATCAAAATGACGACTTTTTATGGGAAAAACTAGTTTCAGTACATTATCTTCTTGCTAAAATTCATAGAAGAAATTGTTACAGTAAGAAAAAATGACTTTAGAAAACACACATTATTTACTTCATTTAGGTATATGGAATGAGTACAAAATTGGTCGCCAACAGGATTGCCATGAACTTTTTACCAAAATTATGGAAGAAGTGTGCAGGCAATGTTTCAGGTACGAGATAACTTAATTGAAAGATTTGTGAAATCTCACATAGATATAATTGTCACCATCCATTAATACATAAATTTGGGTTCGTAGATATGAAGCGTACATATAACATTCATTTTAATTTTTTTGGACTTTTTGTCCATATCTTTTTCTATCTTATTCCTATCTACATGTATATCAAAAAATAATAAGAGGTAATGGATATTTTTAAATTACCATTGTTTGAGAGTTCACTGCAAAACATGGTTCTCTAACAGGTGTTGGCTCTTATCTACTTCTCAAAATGACAAAATTTATTAAAAGTACTTTCCTACCCTAGTAGTATGCTAGATTTTTTCAAGACCTCAAATCCAACAATTGTGTTTCTATATTTGTTCAATTTTAGATCATCTGAAAATAACAGTGATGCCAAGAACATCTTCCTTGGGTCAATGACAGGAACAGGTATTTGATATATTTATAAGGAGTGAATATAACTTTTAAAAATGACATAAGTTAAGGAAATTTACAGCTAATCAAGTACACCCCCGCCTCCCCCCCCTCACAACGGTATGAGGCCGTGCTGGAAAAAGAACATAATTCATATTTGCAAGTTTAATACCAAACACACACATAATTAACCAAATAGGGACTGTGAAATAGAATAGTATGCTTTATAGTGTATTGTTTGCAAGGTTTGCTAACAGTATTCTTAATGGATTCAACTTACACAATTAGCAAGTAAGCATGTATTTGATTAATAAAACATTCTTAGTCTTTAATGGTAAAAATTCCGGCTAAATAACAATACATGATTTCATGAGATAGCAAACCAAACTCATAACTGTAACAATTATAATTACATTGAAGAAAACCATAACCATTTTATTAAGTTTGTTATATGACAAAGTCATGTTTCTGATATGGGTTGCCATAGGTGGGCAATGACATTCTATGACAGTATTAATGTAAAACTTCTTTATTATGTATGGAATCTGTATAACTTATGTTAGACTAGTATTGCTTTGTTAAAATGCATAATGTCGCTTCCTTTTTAATTTTCAGCAACATATTGTTTTGTTTGATTTTCAGTTGAGTGTTCGAATTGCAATTTCAAGTCTACTAGGAGAGAACAGTTTTCTGACATAAGCGTATCCATCGGAAATGTAAGTTTAAAAAAAAATGTATATACATTAGAAAAAAGAAGGGATATGGAGTGAATGTGTAAGTGACAATATTGTATATATATTTGCCTGCGTCACCAAAAGTTAATGTGTTTCTTGAAATAAGTTTACTTGTATCTATGTTCATATGTGTCATTTTGTGAATGAAGACTATACATCATCATTCCAGAACCAACAGTGTCCCAACTTTTGAAGAAATTAGGTAAATTGTCAGAAAAGGTTTTATTGGAAAGGAGGGAAGATGATTATCTAGTAGCTATGTACATATCAATTGTTGTTGTTTTCAGGTGCAGACAGTAGAACATGCAATTAAAGAATATTTTTCTTCTGAAGAAGTGGAATATGCATGCCCTGTGTAAGTTATACAGGATAAAAAATCTCACATTTATACCCACACAATGTACTATAAGTATTACCTGGAAATAAATAAATTTTGCGAGAATACTTACTTTTGATTGGCTGGAAAATATTTTCTATCAGAGGATGGAAAACAAATTTGATCGTCATGGAGACACGCGCCATTTGACGTCATATATAACTCCACGGGAAACTAACAGTTTTTGTGTTTATATCTTTTTTCAAAAATGTCCATTTACAAAAATAAAATTGTTGAGTTTATTCTATTAATAATACGCGGATTATACAATGTGCAAAACGGAAATTTTGTTATCCCTCGATGGAGAAAATATTTTTTGCAGTTAATCCTTAAGTATTTAAAGCATTTGTACCCAAAACAAAATAAAAAGGTATACATTTTATGATGCAATAAATTATTGTTTTTATCAATTGGCCAGTAACATAATGTTTAAACAATAATTCATGAGATAATGAAATGATACCATGTTAAATTCTATAGATGAGTTTTAATTTCATTTTACAGGTGTAAAAAACAGAGACTAGCTCGCAAAACTATAAAGTTGGAAAGCATTCCAAAAAATTTCATCATACAACTCAAAAGGTAGGTTTTTATCTCATTAATTAACCTGAATGTATACAGAGTGATTAAGCTGATCATCAGGAACTGAACAACTGAAAGTAACATGTCTGTTTTAAGGGCATGCATGGTATTGCTGTATGTTAACTTTACGGGAAAAATATTTCATATCATTCAAAAATTGCTGAATAATTAACTTGTCTTAGTTAAATTTAAACTGGAATAGATAACAACAACAAAAAAAACCAAAGAACTAAATACATTTTTATATTGATTTAAGCTAGATGCACATGATACAATTTCTTGTATAAAATACCGCAGTACACTAAATAGTATGTCATGTCGTAAAGACACAATAGTCGTACAAACCATACAATTTTTCATATGAGACAAAGTCTTAAATGACAAATTATGCCATGTTCTTAGATATTTTTGGGGTTTTTATGTACATTGTATATTATGTGTTTTTGTCACATGCACATTCACTCCATATCCTTTCATTTTCTCATTTATACCAGGCTTTTATCGTTGCTTTGCTAATTAAGTTCCCTTGTGAACTTGTACGGTTCCGGAGGCATGTGTAAATTTTAAAAAGTAAAATGTCCTATATTCCAACAGAGTTTATTATTATTAAAATGAAAGCTAGAAACATTTTATATTGCAATTTGCAGATTTTGTTGTCCAAGAAGAAAAGAAAATAAGAAAGTTGATATTGCTTTCGACCTTTTTTTGAGGAGTTATGTATCAACAGGAAAGGTTTGTTTGACTAATTAAACTTCCAGTTGGTGTAAAAAGAAATAAAGACAGCATGTGCCCAGAGAGACACAGATACCTACAAGTCTTATATACAGCAACATACATTGTTGAAAAGCCGTCACTTCGGCACTTGCCATTGTATTGCATCATCATTATACTTTTTCATCCCATTTTTTCAGCAACCACATGCACTAGAACCTTTTACTAAGTGTGTAGTTCTATAATGTAGACATCATGTTCATGACTTACATGTATCTACATCCTGTTTAACAAATATGATTTTACACACATGGACATGTACAGAATTTTCGTCACTGTTCTCAGCAACTAAATGCAGCATACTTGATAATCTATCTTATATTACTACCACATATATAGTGTTTTAATGAGACCACACAACTTCTTTCTGATTAACAAATACATGTTTATAAAATACATACAACAAACATTTTCCAGCCAATCCAGGGAAGACACTATCAAGATTAATGATATGTGATAGTATTATATTTTTCTTTCAGACTCTAGAGGATAAAGCAAAATTGTTTGCTATGATCTGCCATTATGGTACTACAGTATCAAGCGGTCACTATTATGCCTACATAAAGTTTGGAGGGAATTGGTTTAGAGTTGATGATATGCAGGTGAAATAGCATTATGTTTACCACATCTGTCAAAAAAATGTACTGACAGAATTTAGATAATTTTTTTTTTATGATTAGAAACACACGATTAAGAAATTTCTTATATGACACCCAACGGTATGGATTAATGTGTAACAGACCCCAGTCAACCAACGAACATAGCCTTTTTCATGATCTCACAGCGACGAAAGACGTATCTGTATCTTGATGTATTTCTAGAGTTGAAGATGGAATCGATTATTTAAAAAAAGTTCCTTTCCCAGTTTTGAAAATAGATGCTTAGAAATTAGAATGTTATAAATTGTAGTCCAAGGACTTCAGAGTTCAGCTCCATTGGAGCTTTGATTCTATTTCTTTCTTTAATAGAAGTTTTGAATTTTTTAAATTAAATTTCTATTACAGATCAGAGAAGTAACAGAGAGGTCAGTGACAAATGATGCACAGTGGGCTTATCTTTTGTTTTACAAAACCCTCCCACTTCCATACATCTCATAATGAAGAATTATCAGTTCTACCAAAGACGAGAATTTATTATCTTATTGATAATTGACTCATTATTTTTAAAACTTCACAATGTTCAGAAACAATGAAATTCAATGTGTAGTTGCTATTGAATGACATTAAATTGATGCAATATTATGTGATGATTTTTATATACAGGGTGACTTTGGTGAATGCATTTCCTTTTATGGTAGAGTTGCTGTCAGACTGAGAATGCATTATTTGTGTCATTCCTTGATATGTACTGTGAATTTTAAGTTTAGAAATGAATTAAAGTTTTTCTTGAAATTTTACAAGTTGTTCCTCATTGTTATCTTGCCTGTATATTAATTTGAAAAGTAGCCACACATCATAAGACCTTAATTTTAGGGCCTCAGGGAAGATTAGTGTAGCTAACTGAGTTTACCCTCATTAAATAAAGTATTATTATTATTATTATTATTATTATTATTATTATTATTATTAATTATCATAGAAATCAAATTATTCTCATTTAATTAACAGAAGAAAATAATGAAACTTTTTGGCATCCTTTTTGGTCATTTGGTGGTTAAACTGTATAATCATTACAGCTCACCATGAAATCAGTCTATTTTCAATGTCGTACAATAATTCAAGAATATGCTTTGATAGTTTTCTACAAAGATTTATACAAAACATTTAGCATCACTTAAAAGAGACTTTCAATTTTGAAGCCATTTTGATTGGGTACGTGTTTCTAAGAAATTTGACATAAGCCAGCATGGGCTCTTCATGACTCCATCATCTCTCTTTTTTTATGCTCAGCCAACAAAAGTTGATGCGGAAAATGGTGTTCGAGTCTGTCCGTTTGTTCGTCGGTTTGTCCAAAGTTGACCTTCAGGTTTCAGTTTCTTTTTCAAACCAGCGAGATTGCTAGGCATTTGTGTCTGCTGGACACATCATCTTTTTAACTCACTTGGACCAAAGGTCCATGTGAGCTATAGTTATCACAAAGCGTCAGTTGTCGTCGTTGTGTCCGTCGTCGTAAACAATTTTTCAAAAATCTTCTCTGAAGAAGAAACTACTGAAGTTATTTGTTTTCAACTTGAGAGGTAGAAGTATATGACATCAGATTCCTGTGATATAACATGGAATCTGGTGTATTGATGTTATATACTGTGAGGTATAAGTATATGACATCAGATTCCTGTGATGTATGATGGAATCTGGTGTATTGATGTTATATACTGAGAGGTATAAGTATATGACATCAGATTCCTGTGATATAACATGGAATCCGGTGTATTGATGTTATATACTGAGAGGTATAAGTATATGACATCAGATTCCTGTGATGTATGATGGAATCTGGTGTATTGATGTTATATACTGTGAGGTATAAGTATATGACATCAGATTCCTGTGATATAACATGGAATCTGGTGTATTGATGTTATATACTGTGAGGTATAAGTATATGACATCAGATTCCTGTGATGTATGATGGAATCTGGTGCATTGATGTTATATACTGTGAGGTATAAGTATATGACATCAGATTCCTGTGATGTATGATGGAATCTGGTGCATTGATGTTATATACTGAGAGGTATAAGTATATGACATCAGATTCCTGTGATGTATAATGGAATCTGGTGTATTGATGTTATATACTGTGAGGTATAAGTATATGACATCAGATTCCTGTGATATAACATGGAATCTGGTGTACTGGTGTTATATACTGAGAGGTATAAGTATATGACATCAGATTCATGTGATATAACATGGAATCTGGTGTATTGGTGTTATATACTGTGAGGTATAAGTATATGACATCAGATTCCTGTGATATAACATGGAATCTGGTGTATTGATGTTATATACTGAGAGGTATAAGTATATGACATCAGATTCCTGTGATATAACATGGATTCTGGTGTATTGATGTTATATACTGAGAGGTATAAGTATATGACATCAGATTCCTGTGATATAACATGGAATCTGGTGTATTGATGTTATATACTGTGAGGTATAAGTATATGACATCAGATTCCTGTCATATAACATGGAATCTGGTGTATTGGTGTTATATACTGTGAGGTATAAGTATATGACATCAGATTCCTGTGATGTATGATGGAATCTGGTGTATTGATGTTATATACTGAGAGGTATAAGTATATGACATCAGATTCCTGTGATATAACATGGAATCTGGTGCATTGATGTTATATACTGTGAGGTATAAGTATATGACATCAGATTCCTGTGATATAACATGGAATCTGGTGTATTGGTGTTATATACTGTGAGGTATAAGTATATGACATCAGATTCCTGTGATGTATGATGGAATCTGGTGTATTGATGTTATATACTGAGAGGTATAAGTATATGACATCAGATTCCTGTGATATAACATGGAATCTGGTGCATTGATGTTATATACTGTGAGGTATAAGTATATGACATCAGATTCCTGTGATGTATGATGGAATCTGGTGTATTGGTGTTATATACTGAGAGGTATAAGTATATGACATCAGATTCCTGTGATATAACATGGAATCTGGTGTACTGGTGTTATATACTGAGAGGTATAAGTATATGACATCAGATTCCTGTGATGTATGATGGAATCTGGTGTATTGGTGTTATATACTGAGAGGTATAAGTATATGACATCAGATTCCTGTGATATAACATGGAATCTGGTGTATTGATGTTATATACTGTGAGGTATAAGTATATGACATCAGATTCCTGTGATATAACATGGAATCTGGTGCATTGATGTTATATACTGTGAGGTATAAGTATATGACATCAGATTCCTGTGATATAACATGGAATCTGGTGCATTGATGTTATATACTGTGAGGTATAAGTATATGACATCAGATTCCTGTGATATAACATGGAATCTGGTGCATTGATGTTATATACTGTGAGGTATAAGTATATGACATCAGATTCCTGTGATATAACATGGAATCTGGTGCATTGATGTTATATACTGTGAGGTATAAGTATATGACATCAGATTCCTGTGATGTATGATGGAATCTGGTGCATTGATGTTATATACTGAGAGGTATAAGTATATGACATCAGATTCCTGTGATATAACATGGAATCTGGTGTATTGGTGTTATATACTGAGAGGTATAAGTATATGACATCAGATTCCTGTGATATAACATGGATTCTGGTGTATTGGTGTTATATACTGAGAGGTATAAGTATATGACATCAGATTCCTGTGATATAACATGGAATCTGGTGCATTGATGTTATATACTGTGAGGTATAAGTATATGACATCAGATTCCTGTGATGTATGATGGAATCTGGTGTATTGATGTTATATACTGAGAGGTATAAGTATATGACATCAGATTCCTGTGATGTATGATGGAATCTGGTGTATTGGTGTTATATACTGAGAGGTATAAGTATATGACATCAGATTCCTGTGATATAACATGGAATCTGGTGTATTGATGTTATATACTGTGAGGTATAAGTATATGACATCAGATTCCTGTGATATAACATGGAATCTGGTGTATTGGTGTTATATACTGAGAGGTATAAGTATATGACATCAGATTCCTGTGATGTATGATGGAATCTGGTGTACTGGTGTTATATACTGAGAGGTATAAGTATATGACATCAGATTCCTGTGATATAACATGGAATCTGGTGCATTGATGTTATATACTGTGAGGTATAAGTATATGACATCAGATTCCTGTGATGTATGATGGAATCTGGTGTATTGGTGTTATATACTGTGAGGTATAAGTATATGACATCAGATTCCTGTGATATAACATGGAATCTGGTGCATTGATGTTATATACTGTGAGGTATAAGTATATGACATCAGATTCCTGTGATGTATGATGGAATCTGGTGTATTGATGTTATATACTGAGAGGTATAAGTATATGACATCAGATTCCTGTGATATAACATGGAATCTGGTGTATTGGTGTTATATACTGAGAGGTATAAGTATATGACATCAGATTCCTATGATGTATGATGGAATCTGGTGTACTGGTGTTATATACTGAGAGGTATAAGTATATGACATCAGATTCCTGTGATATAACATGGAATCTGGTGTACTGGTGTTATATACTGAGAGGTATAAGTATATGACATCAGATTCCCGTGATGTATGATCATGGAATCTGGTGCATTGATGTTATATACTGTGAGGTATAAGTATATGACATCAGATTCCTGTGATATAATATGGAATCTGGTGTATTGATGTTATATACTGTGAGGTATAAGTATATGACATCAGATTCCTGTGATGTATGATGGAATCTGGTGTATTGGTGTTATATACTGAGAGGTATAAGTATATGACATCAGATTCCCGTGATGTATGATCATGGAATCTGGTGTATTGATGTTATATACTGAGAGGTAGAAGTATATGACATCAGATTCCTGTGATATAACATGGAATCTGGTGTATTGATGTTATATACTGTGAGGTATAAGTATATGACATCAGATTCCTGTGATATAACATGGAATCCGGTGTATTGATGTTATATACTGAGAGGTATAAGTATATGACATCAGGTTCCTGTGATGTATGTTTGTTTGTTTGATGGTGTTTAACACCACTTTCTGCAATTTTTCAGCTATATCATGGCGTCCAGTTTTTATTGGGGGAGGAAGCCAGAGTACCCGGAGAAAACTACCGACCTGCGGTAGCCTGTGATGTATGATGGAATCTGGTGTATTGGTGTTATATACTGAGAGGTATGTATATGACATCAGGTTCCTGGAACTATGGGAAACCACCAAACAAAAACCTATAGACCAAAAACTTATACAGAGTTGTTGGTGGTGGATAGGCCACACCTTGTTGAAGCCACCAACAAACATCTATATTTGAGGTACACAATATATTTTCTAGTGAAACATGTACATGAACTGCTGTGTAGAAAATAAAAAATAAAAATAAAAAGGTAGGTAATTGAAACTATGGGAAACCACCAAACAAAAACCTATAGACGAAAAACTTATACAGAGTTGTTGGTGGTGGATAGGCCACACCTTGTTGAAGCCACCAACAAACATCTATATTTGAGGTACACAATATATTTTCTAGTGAAACATGTACATGAACTGCTGTGTAGAAAATAAAAAATAAAAATAAAAAGGTAGGTTATTGAAACTATGGGAAACCACCAAACAAAAACCTATAGACCAAAAACTTATACAGAGTTGTTGGTGGTGGATAGGCCACACCTTGTTGAAGCCACCAACAAACATCTATATTTGAGGTACACAATATATTTTCTAGTGAAACATGTACATGAACTGCTGTGTAGAAAATAAAAAATAAAAATAAAAAGGTAGGTAATTGTCTGTATGCTAGTATGCTACAAGAAAAAAAGCCATATAAGGTTATGTGATTCCGCAACTAATTTTAAAATAAAGTCTGACATTAATCTACAGTCTACACCAACTCTATGGTCAAGGAAGGTCACAGTGTACATCTGTTAACATATATTTGTTCCAATATCACCATTGTTTGTGATATACTTTTAATTTTCATGTAAACAACATTGAAATACTATAATTATTTCAAGTGTGGACTAACAGAGACTTCAATGTTTTTATATCTCTGGTACTAGACTAGACCTACAAGACATATATTTCCATTTGCTAGTTCTTAGAAAAATTGGAATTGATACTTCCTTCCCTTCCTAACCTGTAAGTTGTATTTATTTAAAGTTCTTCTTTTATTATGTACCGAATATATATTCGATTCCGTGCCGACCGGATTTTTATTTATAATGAAGTACGTTGTTATCTATTGTTGTTTTTGCGGTATCTAGATGCATTTCTTATTATGATACGTCATGCACCAGATTCCTTGCAAACAGGCGCCCCCCATTATAATACTAAAATTCCGGGTTGTAATAAGTTTTTATATACTATACAGTTATAAAGCTAAGGTGTTTTTATCTAACATTAAGTCTGTATTTTGTAAAAATCTGAAAAAGTAGCGATTGATACAACCGTGTGATACAAAACCTTGTATCATGTATAGAGGTTATACAAAATGTACTTCGGAACTACTTTTTGACGTCATAATGAATGAACTGAGTTTTATACATGAATGAAATGTGACGTCAAAATACGTGTGACGTATGGTAATATATTTTATGTAAAAACAGTTAGTTGAATATTAAATTTTAAATATTCAGTTTTGTTTTGCCTTTTCATAAATAAGTTTAGATAAACGTATTATTACATTTAAGTGTAGGTACAACTACCTGTATCACGTCTCAACAGTTGCATACATTCCGCATCAAAACTCGACGCTACGCGACAAAGCAATTCAATCAGTAACTGTGCAACATTGACATGTCAGCGGCCATTCAATCAGTAACACTACTGTACAGCATTAACTAGTCACCGAACTTTCAAGCAGTTACTATACTGCATTTAAACGTCAGCGTCCATTCAAGCAGTTACTGTACAGCATTGACACTTCAGCGACCATTTGATCAATTGCTGCACAACACTGACACGACAGCTACCATTCAATAAGTTACTGTCATCATTGACACCTCATCGACCATTTAATCAGTAATGTGCAGCATTGACAGCGACCATTCAAGCAGAAGCTGTGCATAATTGACTCATCAGCGATCTCTCAATGAATTAGTGTACACCATCCACACGTCAGCGACTATTCAATCAGTAACTGTCCTGATTGACACTTTATCAACCATTTTAATCAGTTACTGTATAGCATTTACACGCCAGCGACCATTCAAGCAGTAGCATAATTGACTCCTCAGCGATCCATCAATGAATACATGTACACCACTCACACGTCAGCGACTATTCAAGAAGCTACTATGCAGCATTGACACGTCATTATCCATTCAATCAGTTACTGTACAGCATTGACACGTCAGCTACCATTCAATCAGTAACTGTGCATAATTGAGACATCAAGAAAATAAAATAAAGTATCTACAAATTCCAGGCAGTGACAATTGACGAAAATAAAACATCAGACAACTTCGTGTAGAAAATTAACTTTGGAAGCTCTTTTTTTAAAAGAACTCTTGTTACCTACACAATATACATTTATTGACTTTGATACAGGTAATACCTGGTATTAACCTATATAAAAGTCGATAAATGTTTTACTATATGACTATTTTTACTTTTACACTGGAAGTCTTTAAATAAAAAGGATAACATTAAAAATTTATTTCAACAATAACAACAGTAGGCTATCACATTTTAAATTGAAATATCCACATTTTCCAATTAAAATTTATAGTAATATTAGAGCAATTATGAAAAATTGGCAAAAACAGTTCCTGTTCATTGACAGTTGCAGAACGGTCGGCGTTATTTGTAACGCAGTCCTGCTTTCTAAAAATAGAATCGAGGGAGTCCTCGGACATATCTAATAACCGAAAAGAAAATAATATACCACGACGCAATTTTCACTATAAAAAAATAATGTAAAAAAGGAAAACAGTATGAATATGATAAATATCTATTAAGTTATATGTATAATCAATGATGTGTAATAAAACAATTATCACCAGTCTTTGAATGATGGATCATTGTCTTTTTTTGGAATATACATTGCTAACTGCACATAAGGAATTTTCACAAATGAATGTATTACTGCAGTAGTGATTTCTTTTTTTAATATACGTTGGGTGTTGGGTTTTTTGAGTTGTTAAAGAACTGCAAGGATAAAAAGATTTGCACACCGAAATGATGAAATAATGTATCTCTACATATGCAAAGAAATCTTGGGCATAATTTAACATTCTCCCCGTTGCTTAGAAAATACATATAAATAAACAATAACAACAAACTAATAATTTATGTACTTATGTTTTAGACACACATCACGTTTAAAAAAGTTATTTTATTTTAGGCTCCTTTATTTTCTAGTAAATCTACTCTAAAGTCCATAATAGGTCTATCACCTATGCATGCCCTGTATATCACCTAGTCCTGCTCTATAGACTATTATGCACTCACTAGACCTAGTATATCCACTCTAAGGTCCATAATAGGTCTATCACCTAGTCATGCCCTGTATATCACCTAGTCCTGCTCTATAGACTAATAAGCACTCACTAGACCTAGTATATCCACTCTAAGGTCCATAATAGGTCTATCACCTAGTCATGCCCTGTATATCACCTAGTCCTGCTCTATAGACTAATAAGCACTCACTAGACCTCTCAATAGTCCATAATAGGTCTATCACCTAGTCATGCCCTGTATATCACCTAGTCCTACTCTACAGACTATTATGCACTTACTAGACCTAGTATATCCACTCTAAGGTCCATAATAGGTCTATCACCTAGTCACACCATGAATATCATCTAGTCCTGCTCTATAGACTAATAAGCACTCACTAGACCTACTATATCCACTCTAAGGTCCATAATAGGTCTATCACCTAGTCATGCCATGTATATCACCTAGTCCTGCTCTATAGACTAATAAGCACTCACTAGACCTCTCTAAAGTCCATAATAGGTCTATCACCTAGTCATGCCCTGTATATCACCTAGTCCTGCTCTATAGACTAATAAGCACTTAATAGACCTAGTTTATCCACTCTAAAGTCCATAATAGGTCTATCACCTAGTCACGCCCTGAATATCACCTAGCCCTGCTCTATAGACTAATAAGCACTCACTAGACCTAGTATATCCACTCTAAGGTCCATAATAGGTCTATCACCTAGTCATGCCCTGTATATCACCTAGTCCTACTCTACAGACTATAATGCACTTACTAGACCTAGTATATCCACTCTAAGGTCCATAATAGGTCTATCACCTAGTCATGCCCTGTATATCACCTAGTCCTGCTCTATAGACTAATAAGCACTTACTAGACCTAGTATATACACTCTAAAGTCCATAATAGTTCTATCACCTAGTCACACCATGAATATCATCTAGTCCTACTCTACAGACTATTAAGCACTTACTAGACCAAGCATATCCATTCTAAGGTCCATAATAGGTCTATCACCTAGTCACACCATGAATATCATCTAGTCCTACTCTACAGACTACAATGCACTCTAGACCTACTATATCCACTCTAAAGTCCATAATAGGTCTATCACCTAGTCATGCCCTGTATATCACCTAGCCCAACTCTACAGACTATAATGCACTTACTAGACCTAGTATATCCACTCTAAAGTCCATAACAGGTCTATCACCTAGTCATGCCATGTATATCACCTAGTCCTACTCTACAGATTATTATGCACTTACTAGACCTAGTATATCCACTCTAAAGTTCATAATAATTCTATCACCTAGTCACAACCTGTATATCACCTAGTCCTACTCTACAGACAACAATGCACTCTAGACCTAGTATATCCACTCTAAAGTTCATAATAATTCTATCACCTAGTCACAACCTGTATATCACCTAGTCCTACTCTACAGACAACAATGCACTCTAGACCTAGTATATCCACTCTAAAGTCCATAATAGGTCTATCACCTTGTCACACCATGAATATCATCTAGTCCTACTCTACAGACTACAATGCACTCTAGACCTACTATATCCACTCTAAAGTCCATAATAGGTCTATCACCTAGTCATGCCCTGTATATCACCTAGCCCAACTCTACAGACTATAATGCACTTACTAGACCTAGTATATCCACTCTAAAGTCCATAACAGGTCTATCACCTAGTCATGCCATGTATATCACCTAGTCCTACTCTACAGATTATTATGCACTTACTAGACCTAGTATATCCACTCTAAAGTTCATAATAATTCTATCACCTAGTCACAACCTGTATATCACCTAGTCCTACTATACAGACAACAATGCACTCTAGACCTACTATATCCACTCTAAAGTCCATAACAGGTCTATCACCTAGTCATGCCATGTATATCACCTAGTCCTACTCTACAGATTATTATGCACTTACTAGACCTAGTATATACACTCTAAAGTCCATAATAATTCTATCACCTAGTCACAACCTGTATATCACCTAGTCCTACTCTACAGACAACAATGCACTCTAGACCTAGTATATCCACTCTAAAGTCCATAATAGGTCTATCACCTAGTCATGCGCTGTATATCACCTAGTCCTACTCTACAGACTATTATGCGCTTACTAGACCTAGTATATCCACTCTAAAGTCCATAATAGTTCTATCACCTAGTCACACCATGAATATCATCTAGTCCTACTCTACAGACTATTAAGCACTTACTAGACCTAGTATATCCACTCTAAAGTCCATAATAGGTCTATCACCTAGTCATGCGCTGTATATCACCTAGTCCTACTCTACAGACTATTATGCGCTTACTAGACCTAGTATATACACTCTAAAGTCCATAATAGTTCTATCACCTAGTCACACCATGAATATCATCTAGTCCTACTCTACAGACTATTAAGCACTTACTAGACCTAGTATATCCACTCTAAAGTCCATAATAGGTCTATCACCTAGTCATGCGCTGTATATCACCTAGTCCTACTCTACAGACTATTATGCGCTTACTAGACCTAGTATATACACTCTAAAGTCCATAATAGTTCTATCACCTAGTCACACCATGAATATCATCTAGTCCTACTCTACAGACTATTAAGCACTTACTAGACCTAGTATATCCACTCTAAAGTCCATAATAGGTCTATCACCTAGTCATGCCCTGTATATCACCTAGTCCTACTCTACAGACTATAATGCACTTACTAGACCTAGTATATCCACTCTAAGGTCCATAATAGGTCTATCACCTAGTCATGCCCTGTATATCACCTAGTCCTGCTCTATAGACTAATAAGCACTTACTAGACCTAGTATATACACTCTAAAGTCCATAATAGTTCTATCACCTAGTCACACCATGAATATCATCTAGTCCTACTCTACAGACTATTAAGCACTTACTAGACCAAGCATATCCATTCTAAGGTCCATAATAGGTCTATCACCTAGTCACACCATGAATATCATCTAGTCCTACTCTACAGACTACAATGCACTCTAGACCTACTATATCCACTCTAAAGTCCATAATAGGTCTATCACCTAGTCATGCCCTGTATATCACCTAGCCCAACTCTACAGACTATAATGCACTTACTAGACCTAGTATATCCACTCTAAAGTCCATAACAGGTCTATCACCTAGTCATGCCATGTATATCACCTAGTCCTACTCTACAGATTATTATGCACTTACTAGACCTAGTATATCCACTCTAAAGTTCATAATAATTCTATCACCTAGTCACAACCTGTATATCACCTAGTCCTACTCTACAGACAACAATGCACTCTAGACCTAGTATATCCACTCTAAAGTCCATAATAGGTCTATCACCTAGTCACACCATGAATATCATCTAGTCCTACTCTACAGACTACAATGCACTCTAGACCTACTATATCCACTCTAAAGTCCATAATAGGTCTATCACCTAGTCATGCCCTGTATATCACCTAGCCCAACTCTACAGACTATAATGCACTTACTAGACCTAGTATATCCACTCTAAAGTCCATAACAGGTCTATCACCTAGTCATGCCATGTATATCACCTAGTCCTACTCTACAGATTATTATGCACTTACTAGACCTAGTATATCCACTCTAAAGTTCATAATAATTCTATCACCTAGTCACAACCTGTATATCACCTAGTCCTACTCTACAGACAACAATGCACTCTAGACCTAGTATATCCACTCTAAAGTTCATAATAATTCTATCACCTAGTCACAACATGTATATCACCTAGTCCTACTCTACAGACAACAATGCACTCTAGACCTAGTATATCCACTCTAAAGTCCATAATAGGTCTATCACCTAGTCACACCATGAATATCATCTAGTCCTACTCTACAGACTACAATGCACTCTAGACCTACTATATCCACTCTAAAGTCCATAATAGGTCTATCACCTAGTCATGCCCTGTATATCACCTAGCCCAACTCTACAGACTATAATGCACTTACTAGACCTAGTATATCCACTCTAAAGTCCATAACAGGTCTATCACCTAGTCATGCCATGTATATCACCTAGTCCTACTCTACAGATTATTATGCACTTACTAGACCTAGTATATCCACTCTAAAGTTCATAATAATTCTATCACCTAGTCACAACCTGTATATCACCTAGTCCTACTCTACAGACAACAATGCACTCTAGACCTACTATATCCACTCTAAAGTCCATAACAGGTCTATCACCTAGTCATGCCATGTATATCATCTAGTCCTACTCTATAGACTAATAAGCACTCATTAGACCTCTCTAAAGTCCATTAAAGGTCTATCACCTAGTCATGCCCTGTATATCACCTAGTCCTACTCTACAGACTATTAAGCACTTACTAGACCTAGTATATCCACTCTAAAGTCCATAATAGTTCTATCACCTAGTCACACCATGAATATCATCTAGTCCTACTCTACAGACTATTAAGCACTTACTAGACCTAGTATATCCACTCTAAAGTCCATAATAGGTCTATCACCTAGTCATGCCCTGTATATCACCTAGTCCTACTCTACAGACTATTATGCACTCACTAGACCAAGTATATCCACTCTAAAGTCAATAATAGCTCTATCACCTAGTCATGCCCTGTTTATCATCTAGTCCTACTCTAAAGACTATTATGCACTAACTAGACCTAGTATATCCACTCTAAAGTTCATAATAGGTCTATCACCTAGTCATGCCCTGTATATCACCTAGTCCTACTCTACAGACTAATATGCACTTAGTAGACCTAGTATATCCACTCTAAAGTCTATAATACTACATTTATCACCATGTCATGCTCCACAGACTTCTACACACACACTAGACCTTGTATATCCTTTGTGTCGTTTTAAAGTGTTTCTCCTATATTTGTTGGGACCTGGGTGGTCGAATTGTGAAGGTAGTTCATCTACTATTGATCACATGGTCTTTCAACACTTAAGTGCTGGTTTGAGTCTCACTGTGGGCAGGGTCACTCGACTCCAATCTGTATGACAGGATTGCCAGTTTTCCTACTAAAGGTCGGGGGTTTTCTCCTGGCACTCTGGCTTCCTCCCACAATAAAAACTGGACACTGTGATGAAGCTGAAAAATTGCTGAAAGAGGCGTTTTTCTATTGGTTATTTTTAATTTTTTTTCATTCAAATGCCCACTTGGTAATTATCTATTACTCTTAATATAAACCAATCAACAGGATTAACACAAGAACAGACATACGATTTTTCAATAAAGCTGAAAGGACAGATATTATATAAGTATTAATCCATCTGAAATATAGGTAATATAAAGGACAAAAACAGAAATAATTATAATTTATTTAGCTTTCTGCAAGCATGGTAAATTTCTATAAAAAATGAATTAGTATAAAGTGAAGATACAAAAATACTGAAACAAATAATATCAAATGTAACAATTTAAATTACAATATCAAATTACATAAAAAGTATAAATGCAATAGTTATACAAAACAGGTTTTTTGTTTAGAAAATCTAGATTAAGATTAATGTACAGAAAAGTCTGTGATACAAAGTTAAGCTTGTATAAAAGAATGACATGACTTCAAAGTGTTAAAATAGAAATTACAACAAAAAAATGATTGAATACATCAATTTCCAATATTAGAAAAGATAATATTATAGTGTTAGAACACATTTGCAGTACATATAGATCCGTTTCTAAATATAAAAACCAAAATAACATAAATACTGCCTTTGTAAGGTTAATCAATCAACTTACATTTCTGGTGTACACAACAAGCATCTCATATGATGTACATGTATACTATCAATTCTAAACCATAATTAACACTTGAATAAACAATGTCACATTTATGAAAACAGTTAAGAAAGTTGCAATTAAATGTATTCAGGAATGTAGCTTTCATTGTGTTCAATATTATTTTTAAAGGCTGTACTATTTGACACACTTTCTTTTATTTTTTTCATGAGCAACTAACAATACATGTACCTTTTAACAAAATCTATAAGTAAAGCTCTCACAACTAAGAAGACAAACTTTTTATACCCATGATTGATTTCTTACACATACATGACATATGGTAAGAAATCACTAAGTAATAATAATACTACTTAAATAAGAAAGAAATTAAAACAGAAGGGTTCCAGTAGCCTGAGCCGCTCACCTGACTTCAATACCTTCATGTTTAAGCAGTATGGCAAAAACAACTATTTTTAAGATTAAGAGAGCCATAATTTCTATAAGGATCATCTGAAAATTTCAACTAAATGGAGTTTTTTCTTGAGCTCAATATATTGTAATTAAGTTTTTGTCTTGCTTTGAAGGTTTTCATTTTTAATGAGGAAAAACTTTTTAAATGGTCAATTTTTAAATGGGAGTAACTCATATAAGGAATGATCCTATAACTTTCACCATGTATAATATATATTTTGTAGATATTTATGTGCTTAACAATATGCAATATAAACTACTGAAAAATATTAACATAGTTTCTGATATATTAAACTTAAAATAAGTGCAAAGGCAAAGAAAAATCTAAAAAGGGACAATAACTCCTATATGGAATATCAGATCTCTTCAAAATGTCAGGGTAGGTAGTTCTGGACATTCTGATCACCTTACCTTGTCAGAATTTTGATATATGTGACTGTTTTTGAGTTATTTGCAAAACAAAAAAAAACAGCAGTTCACATCTATTTTCTATTTTTAACCTTGGTGGTCACGTTTTTCTAGGAATCGATAATTCAAACATTAGAAGTGTTTATAAATACAATAGCTGTTGTTCTCTGCGGAGTTTATGTAATGGGTACTTTAAATCTGACAGGAAATAGTCAATCTTTCATTAATTAATTTTGATGTGGAAAAAATTTAACACCCTTATTAAAATATATATGCCAATACTTACTGATGATGCTCATAGTAAGAGCAAGTACCGGTAGTTATTAAAACAATTAATGTAAATGACTTGTGAAGAAAACTTTCTATTATATTTGATGTCCTGTATATGCATAGATTTTTTTGCAATCTTACTTTCTCACTAATACCTTATCTTGAGGGCAGTCATATGTTTTCATTAAAAAAAAAATAAATAAATTGGTTTTATACCAACAAAAACAAACCCTTTTCAAATGAATTTTACTGGATACTAGGACAGTTCCCATAGCCTAACTTACCCTCTTTGTTGCCTACTGCATCCTCAAATTTATAAATATGAGAAGCTCCCTCCAGTGGGGGGTGGGTGGTTGGTTGTCCAGAATTAATACAGAAAGCATAACCACAGATCATAAATATATTTATAGAAATACAGTGAAATTTGATGACAAATTTTTTTATCTGTTTCAATCTTGTTATTTAAAAATGTGAAAATTTTTTAAAATAAATTGTAAAATTTTTAAGATTTCCTTAATAAATTGTATAGACAATTGTACAAACAATTTTTCTTCAAATAGCACACTGGGGCCATACTATAAGGAGTTCCTAGTATGGACCCGCAGAGCAGCACAGCAGGTTCTCTTCCTCAATATAACTGAAATACTGCTTGCTGGACTCAAAATCAATCAATCAATCAAATGGCACAGATCATGTAATACAGTTCAGTTTATTTTGGTTCATAAGTGCACAACAATTCCTATCTCCAATCAACGTATGTTCATATTTCATCAGTGGTCTTGTTTTTGGAATAGCAAAATTAATCAATGGATGATTGATTTCTACTTGACAAATTTAAAGCTCCTAATATCTTTATAAGTATAATTATGGCATAATAAAGTTATTCATTAGAACTCTATAAAAATACAAAGTTGCAAATATTGATCACCGTTTTCAAATTTGTATACATAATACATTAAAAAAAAAATACTGAAAAATACAAAATTTTGGGTTTCAGTACTGTTTATTTAAAACTCTGGCTTTTCAACTCTCAGATGAGTCTATAAGAAACATATTTTAGAAACATATCAAAATTATTTAACTAATGCACATGGTGTTGTTTTTAATTAGTATCATTCATTTCCAAGACTTTTAAGGTAAAAATGGTTCATTTGCAGTCCCCATCTTTCCATTAAGTGAGACTGATAATTTAAATATGAACGCACCTTAAGTTTACTTTTGCTTGATAATTCTATGCTGATTGGGTTTGGGAGCTGATACTAGGTTCTTATCTAAAAGAAATAATATTCTATTAAGTCTATAAAAACATAAAAACTTATCAACTTATATCAACAAAATAGTTAACAATAAACATACAGTGTATAATTGAGTAATTTTAGTGGGTGTGAAAATTTCCTGATTTGTAATCAAAAATGTCATATTTATTATTTATTTTCTTGTTCTTTTAATTTTTCAAAGATAATGCAAGGTTTATCTAAATTTATTTAATTAATTTATGGCAATTAAGTTCTATAAAAGGATAAAATAGGATAAGATCACAAATTAGCTCCCTTAATATGGCATAACGAAGTTGGGTATACAAGTAATAAAGTCCGTTTCTAGTAAAATTACATTTGATTCCTTTGAGGTATGGCATTCATCTAAATGCAGGTCAACAACTGGTTGTTCATCATCAGTAATGTCATGGATGGTGATTTGTCTTGACAGATCTAAAGTAAGAAAAGGGCTATCCCTGTAAGCAGATGGGAGACTTTCCCATGTGATGCCATTATTTCCAGCAATGACAGAAAGAAGGTGCTTACAGGGATGATGCCTTTTCCAGTCAAGGAATTGGCAGCTTGGTTGCCTATTCCATACATCAAGGAGAACTTCATATTTGAGGTTTAGATTTGTGGCACTTTGCACAAAAAACTGTCCATCACAGATTTCATCTACACTTAGACCATCCACCTCTGACCATCACTGCATAGTTGAACAAAATGGGTCGGCCGGTTATGTAAAAAGATTGGAATATTCCCAGAATATTCCCTTGCCGAGGAGCTGGCTTTTTTATTTTCCCTCAAGTACCTATAGAAAAAAATCATTGAAAAATGAACAATATATATTATACCCCTGAAGACATAGAAAAGATTATAAAACAGACAATAAATTATGACAATATTTTCATTATGTCTGATGCATTTGAAAATGTCAAATAGTTAGGAAATAATAAATGAGGGGGTGATGTTGTACTCATTTACACATGGGCTGGGCTTTTATATTATTTTTTACCGAGCATTACCCTTCATTAATTATTTCAATTCTAATATTACAACATTCTGTGTTTTTCTATTTATTCGGCCCTATAGGCCATGACTTTCTGTTATTCATCAAGATAAATTTTTTGGTCCAGAAATCCTTTCACGTTTGCAATGTACGGTGGACAAAATACACTTTAACAAAACATTTATTGAATATTTTACCATAAAATGCTCTTGATAAGTCTTATTTATTTAAGGATTGTTTTCAATTTGCCGTTAGATTATTGGACATAGACGATTTTGGGTGGGTTTAGGCCAATGTACATCATAAACCCACCAAAAATCGTCTATATCCAATAATCTAACCAACAATTGAAAACATTTCTTATATTTGAAATTCAATATTATGAAAAGAAAAAACCAAAAACAACATTTAACAAGTAGTCAAATAATATTTGCAATTCACAATTTTTAGTGTCGTCTCTTGCTCTTTGCGGAAGAATTCGTATAGTCAACATCATCAATACATATAATTTATGACTTCAGCAATCAGTGCTAAAAATATAAATTAGGTTATACGAAATGGACAATGTTACTCAGTTGTCGAGTATTTATAGGAAATTAAAATACTGACTTTAATTTTAGTAGGAACTTAAAAAAATTCAGCTGTTACTATTGTTTCGTGGTAAAACCTCTTGTGACATTACGTCGCAATGCATGTTTGCAAATTGGGGATATATCAGTTAATATACATGTATCGGTTGACATTTTAAAGATGTAATATTAGAATTAAAATTAAATTAATGGCATTAACCATAACTTATCTCTTTTCTTCACTTTCAGAAAATATTAAAATATAAATGCATCAATAATTGAAAAACAATGCACTTCTACCAGAAATCGAATACATATCCACCGGATGGCATATTATCCGGCTGCTACAAATGCAGACTTTTGATTGGTTGGTTACCTGTCGGTACAAATCCCATGCTTCTGGCTGCATTGCTAGCGTCACAGGGTGTATTGTTTATGCGTTGCTGTTATGTTCTAGAGTACCAGTGTATGTTATTCCACAAAAGGAATATTTCCCATTCTGTCTTTTATATTTGTATTTTTACTTCATTTTAAACTCTGCTGATGCCCTACACATAAATATGAATGAAATCGGAACTTGATGTCATTGTTTCTTGATGTTATGATAACGTGACTTGAGCCACCAAAATACCAAAAGTAGAAAAAACAATGGAAAACAGAATTAAAACTAATAAAACCCATTCAGTCTGAGGTTTGTACCTTAGGTACCATCCTTGACCTGGTAAAAGGGCATTTTCTGCATGAAAAAAGTATTTTTTGTGAGCAACTGTGATGACATCACATAATAAGCTCATTTCTGAAGACAAAAGAACATATTTTCAGCCTTTTAAACTTATAAGCCGGGGATACATCTGTTACCGACATTATGACCTGGGTGTTTGGAAATAGTAATTTAATGTAAGTAACTGATAGTAAGCTCTGGGATGGGAGATTTCTGAAATGATTAATATACTTGGAGGTCACACAATTTCAAAGTTAAAAGACAAAATATGTTGATACCTTTTATTTAAAATAAAAATAAATTTAGGTCACCAGGCTTGTTTTTGTTAAGTTTAAAGTCTGCCCACATTACAATAGATTATGTAGGAAAGGCCAAATAATAAGCATAAATTATTTCTCAGAAAAAATCCTACCAATAGAATCCTTTTTTTAATTTTATCAAAATTAATACTTTACAATATATTTTGAAATAAAACAAAGAAAATAGAGGGTCACCATCTTTAATTTTTGTCTACATTGAATTTTTAGGTTAAGGTTTGATATTAAGGTATAATAGTAGTAAATCTGTATCAGTAACAGGTTACCAGATTGGATCAGATTGTGTACCTTACATTAAGTACAGAACTGAATACTACGTTGTGTTCTGATTTGGTCAATAGTGGTTAGAATTTTTTGTCAAAGCTCCTGCATAAATTAAGTTTTAAAATGTGGTAACATTTTTCTCAGATCTTGCAAGATAAAATTTTGGTAATTTTTACATTCACTGCATTAGAAATTGCATGTAAAAGTGTTAGCATCTCAGGCATATATTTTTTTAATGGTGAATGACAGTTTATTAATTTCCTAATCCAGGTAAATGCTGAGGAATGTAATAAAGGTTTGCAAATCACAGAAATGTTAGTGTTGTCGAATATAGCTAAAACATTTTTCTACTGTTTTACCTATCAATTATCTCCCTTGTTTAAATCAATTCAATAAATAAATCTATTCATATTTTGTATTGTTTTTATTGACATATTTGAATATATTTTTGCATTTTTAACTGTATAAGGTCACATGACATCTGTCCTCATTAACCTTAATATTAAACAAAAAATTTCTGATTTTAAAGTCTTTCATATGTCTTTGTAAATTAAGGCAATTAAAGGGTGACCAAGATAATAAGCAACTCAGGTGTTCTAAGCTCAATATTAGCTGCTAACAACAAATTTAGGACAGCATATTTTTTTAACGAATATTACACTTACCCTTTCAAACAATCAGGTAGATATCTTTGGAGAATTATATGAGACAACTGATTTATTGTTTGATTTTTGGTATATCCGATATTCCAAAGATAGCAATGTTTAAGACTGGAATTTTGTCTCTCAATGCCATAGGTGGTATTAATGGCATTAAATCTCTCCTTTCGATACAGCTTTTCACATCTCTGAAAATATAATACAAAAGTAGTACTTAACAAATCTGTCAAAGTAAAAAATGGCCGTAATTTTGTTAAACAGGAAGTAGGTGAGCCACAGACTTGAAATCAAATCCCACGATATATCCCTGTAAATTTATACCACATATAACTTGTAGAGGCCCTATTGTATTGATTTCTCTCAATATTAACCCCATTCAAGCCATTGGTAAACACTCCACTAAGATAGTTATAAATCTATCAAAAAGATGTGTTATCCAGGTGATTTTTGAGTTGAATAAATATTTAAACACAACAGAGTATGAAGTAACACTCGGTCTCCCACAAAAATGACAAAAATTAACAGAAACTTCTAAAGATCAATCATGTCCAAGCTTCTACTATTACCAACAACTTTCTGACGTTTCCTTGAAATTTATCAACAAATAAAAGCACTATCTTACAGGTTATATGTGCTTCTTATGCTATGATAATTAAACTCTTATAAATGAAATATGACAGGCATGGAAATCCTTCATGTAAATGTACATTTCCATATGATTTCAATCCTTCACACCTTCAAGGTCAATGAATTGGACTAGCTAATCTTCCTTTCACTCACACATGCATAAAGTCTGGGAAAAAAAGCCAGTTATTTGCCTCCCTTAAGTATTTAATATCTGAGATCAAGTAAAGTTATTCATGCACATCTCCTTATGATGTACTTTTATCATTATCATACAAGATATTTGAATACTTGCATTGTCAGTTAGCTTTAATAATTTTGTGAAATACAACCATACCTCATTTTTATCCAAATAATTGGTCTGAAACCATGTCTGGAACCACTTGTTCGTCTTCCACTCTACTGCTCCATCAGGTTCATAATTGACAAAATTCAATTTTTCTTCAAAATAAGATTCTCCGATGGCTTCCATAGCAATAAAGAATTCCGAGAAGACTCAATGCCATGAATCGCAGCAGTAAGCCATCGATTCCATACCTGCAGGCGGTGGAAAAAACAGAGGTAAACAGATGTTCCACAATCTACAAAAAATGCGAGCAATTATTCCATATGAAAAAATATTAAAGCACTGACGATTTTTATTATTGAACTCCCAATTTTTATGCATTTGATGTATCATCATTTTGCTCATATAAAACGAGGAAAACACTGTGAGCCAGCTCAAAAAAGGATCCCCCCAATTCATGTTTGAACTTTACATACTTAAGTCTCCATATGATGTTCTTCCTTCGTGTAAAGTTTCATCAAAATTCATCAAGTGGTTAAGTAGGAGTTGCTATGGAGGTCTCATATAAAACTTAATGTTGTAAAAGTCCAATTATCTCCCCTGAATGATATCTGACATCAATGACATCATTTGCTATTAAGCTGTAGTGTTTTTTATATTTTATGTCTTGTGTGATTTTGTTCTGTTGTCTCATAATGTTGATCATTTCCATCTTTGTCTTATGAGGTTGGAATATTCATATGGTTTAATTGTATCTGCTTTTTGTAAATGTAATCTTAGTCCCAATTTTTAATTATACATCATTGTGGTGTTAATTATTACTGTCTGTAACATGGTCATTTCTTTTTCAGATTCATGAAATCTAAAATATATATCTCCTTTTAAAATTGACAAACATTCAAACAAGTATGTATAGGAGAGTTCGCCATGACATCACAGAATACCTATGGATCTTGTTTGGCTGACAAGAAGACAATATAACTCTTTTGGAAAACATCTTTATATTGTCATAACTTTTTTATTTATTCTGAAAATTTCAGAAAAAAATAGTTTTTGTCATGCATTTTAGAAACATAAATATTCAGTGGTTTATAAGTTCGAAAATTTAATTAATTTAGAAAATTTGATGAAAATTATTATGGTGTACAAACAATTTTAAACAGATATATCAAGTCTGGGAGTGGTATTTTTCCCAAATACCCCTCCCAGACATGATTTATCTGTTTAATTACACCGAAAATCATGATTTCAAAGAGCAGTGATACTTGACCACTTGCGTGCTGTTTATTGACTCTTTACTATCGGAACGTTTCCAATTTTCAAAATCAATTACTCATGTTACGTTTACTTTCAGGTAAAAGTCAAAACTTCGGAATGAATATTTCCAGGAAAATAATATGCTAGGGTTATTTTTAAGCAAATACCATGGCACATAGGGTAATTTTTTGCCGAATACCCATGTGATGACGAAATCGATGCAAAATCAGGAAATGTGTGAAAAATACACTGTCTATTGACCAATCAAAAGCCAGCATTTTTATATGAGGTGTAATTATGTACAAAATATATTTTTTAATTCTTATTTTTAAAAGTTATAACAGTAAATTTGATTAAGTTGTCCTGTCAAATAAAAAAGTTATGGTTTTGAAAATATGGGAAATTAGCAATGGATGTTTGTTAATTTCATTCTTTATTGCAACCTAATTTGACACTTAATGAGATGCAAATTAGTGATTATGACTTCACTAATGGCAAACTCTCCTATAACTGATACAACTTTTAATGAGTCACGTATATACAATAACAATGAATAATAAAAAAAAATATTCTGCATATATGTACGTACCCAAATCTCAAAATTGTATCTTTTAATATCTTACCAGAGAATGTACTCTCGATAGCGCCAATTTCCTTCTCACAGTGATCTGTTATGAAGTACTGTGGATTCCGATCACATTCCAACGGAGTATTATGGTAAGGGCTTCCTTGATGGCAGCCAAACTCTCTACTTCGCTCATAAATTAGGCAACAACCATATAGTTGACATTGGTGGGAACAGCCATAAAAAAAGTGGGACAGCATATTTACTTGTCCTATAGGTTGCATCAAGTAGAACAAGTTCCTGCCCATATATGTGTAGAAGATCCTTCTGCCAAGCAGTTTGATGGATATATAAGAAGTTTATTCACATTAATGCTTTCTGTGTTATCCATATCCTTCAGCCTGAGGAAGAAGGAGTCCTCTGGTTGAGCAACCCTCCATGACTGAACCATTCTTTCCAGAGCGTTTTGGTCCATAACACTATCCCTGAATGGTGGAAATAAATAAAATTAATATTCTACTGAACAAATCAGGTTATGACTTATGTTTTTAACAATCTAGCATATACTAGGACTTAAATTTGTTTTTATTTTGATCTATAGCTCCTTATTGCAACAGAAGACATCATTTCTAGAAAAATTAAAGAACTTCTCCAGGATTCACCACACATTCTGTGCTATCTCAGAAATGGCATATTCCGCCATAATTTGGAAGGTTCTTAAAAATAAAAAGCAAGGGGTAACGTTTCATTTTCGTGAGAAAATATGGAAAATCAGATTTTTTCTTACACATTTTATACAAATTATCTCCCTTAACAAAAAACGAAATGGGAAATATAAAGATAAAATGACATTACTGTTGGGGTTCAGTTCAATCTTTTTTTTTCTTCATTAATCAGTTACAACTTTAAATCAGTTAAATAGCAATATTTTGCATTTGTGTAAAATTTGAAACATGCTCTGAAAAGACGCCCAATAAAAGACCACTGCCACTGCATGTACTATCTTAATTATGTTAAATACTTAATCATAAAATTGTTAGATTGAATATTATTGTTATTGATACCTTTATTTCATTAATTGCTACCTCTCTTGAAACAATTAGTTTTGTCAATAAACTATACTATTTGACTTGTCAGAAGTTTTGATAGATATGAAACACTACTTTGCTAACCTGCAGTGCATTGCTGCTGAAGCCATGTGGTTCCTTATTTGTTGCAGTGTAGGCCAAAACCGTGTATTTGTTCTTGGTGGTAACCTCAGAGCCTTTTGCTTGAAAGAATTTAATACAAACTCTAAGAGCAAAACCTGCATTTCCTTTGTGCTGAAGATCTGCTTCTATAATACTTTCTGGTGTATGTAGGAGGTAAGCACCTTGTCAATAGGAAGAACTGTACCTGCAATCTAAAAAATAAAATAATATAACGATGAAAAATAACATTTTTAATGTCTACTTTTAATTATCAAACCTTTGGTATATTGTCAAAAAAAATATACTGATGAACATTTATTGTCTCATGGAAAAAAGATGCATAGTTTCACAATTTTGTGATGAGTTTATGTGACAGGTGAGGTAAACAGATGACACAAACAGATGTAATAAACTACAATTTAAAATGATCGTACATTCTCATTTATTATTACCTTAAAACACAGGTTTAAAAAAGAAGGGATATAGAGTATAACGTTTTCTATAAGTATGAATTCAGAAATCAGTCTTATATTCCTTAAAGCAGTTATTAAAACTAGTAATGATTGTGTTGGGATGCCAACACACAATATCTCCCAAATGAATCCCCATTGCCACTATAATCATCAGCATGTTGAAAACCAAATACAAATTTTTACCAAGATAATGCAATGTCCCATATAATGACCCCCCCCCCCATAGCAGCTATTTTGAAAGATCCAGAAATGGATTGCAAAACTTCAGATCACACTTAACATGTTCCCAAAGTTTCAAATTGATTGGACATTTCATCTCAGAGAAATTGTGTGGACAAGATTTAGAGAAAGAAAAGAGAAAGAAGAATAATAACTAGAATTGCCATTGCGAGCAATAGCAGATGTCGCCCCGAAATTTTTTTTTTCAGTCATGTGAATTCCAAAATCGATGATTCCATGTTGCTCCACACATCAAAATATCTCTCGAAGTTGATTTTCATGGAATTCCGACAATGTTGTATTTTTTAACGTAACTCGGCAGCCATCTTAAAAATGGCCACCATTTTGAAATTTTTCGTAATATGAATTCCAAGATGTAATGGTGACGGTGCTTTGTGTAAAGTTTGATTGGAATCCATCAATGCATAGCAGAGAAATGGAGGCGACAAAAAACCTCCATTTCCCCATAGGCTTCTATGCAAATGTAACGTGGCGGCCATCTTGGAAAAGGTGGCCATTTTAGAATTTTTTGATATGTGAATTCCAAGATGTAATGATGACGGTGCTTTGTGTAAAGTTTGATTGGAATCCATCAATGCGTAGCAGAGAAATGGACGTGACAAAAAACCTCTATTTCCCCATAGGCTTCTATGCAAACGTAACGGTTGTGGCTGCGGCCACACGGTGTGAAATTTTTTTTTCAAACTTTCCTGTCTTCTTGAGGTTGATGAGTTCCAACTTCCTATAAAAAAACTTTGGAATATCTCAAACCATGGTGAAGCTATTGTAGAAAAATCATTTTCCCATAGGCCCCATGTTAAATCTATTTTTAGCCATGGCGGCCATCTGGTTTTTCCGTTCCGCCCCAAAATCATCTCAGACCTGTATCTCATTATGGTCTTCCATCATACCAAGTTTGGTCCCTCTGTGCTTCTAGGTTTCCGAAAAAAGAAAGGAAAATGCCCAAAATCACTCATGCATAACTTTCTGGTTTCCATGGAGATGGTTCCACATATCACCATTTTTAAAGTTGATTGCACAACTTCAGATAGTGGTTCTACTTTATGCCATGTGACATTCTAATCCAATCAGCCATCTCTGAGTTATCAGCCGGACAAAAAGTGAGGAAGAATAATAATAACTAGAATTGCCATTGCGAGCAATAGCAGATGTCGCCCGGAAATTTTTTTTCTTTCCGTCATGTGAATTCCAAAATCGATGATTCCATGTTGCTCCCCACATCAAAATATCTCTAGAAGTTGATTTTCATGGAATTCCGACAATGTTGTATTTTTTAACGTAACTCGGCAGCCATCTTAAAAATGGCCGCCATTTTGAAATTTTTCGTAATATGAATTTCAAAGATGTAATGGTGACGGTGCTTTGTGTAAAGTTTGATTGGAATCCATCAATGCATAGCGGAGAAATGGAGGCGACAAAAAACCTCCATTTCCCCATAGGCTTCAATGCAAATGTAACGTGGCGGCCATCTTGTAAAAGGTGGCCATTTTAGAATTTTTTGATATGTGAATTCCAAGATGTAATGATGACGGTGCTTTGTGTAAAGTTTGATTGGAATCCATCAATGCATAGCAGAGAAATGGAGGTGACAAAAAACCTCCATTTCCCCATAGGCTTCTATGCAAACGTAACGGTTGTGGCTGCGGCCACACGGTGTGAAATTTTTGTTTCAAACTTTCCTGTCTTCTCGAGGTTGATGAGGTCCAACTTCCTATAAAAAATCTTTGGAATATCTCAAACCATGGTGAAGCTATTGTAGAAAAATCATTTTCCCATAGGCCCCATGTTAAATCTATTTTTAGCCATGGCGGCCATCTTGTTTTTCCGTTCCGCCCCAAAATCATCTCAAACCTGTATCTCATTATGGTCTTCCATCATACCAAGTTTGGACCCTCTGTGCTTCTAGGTTTCCGAAAAATTAAGGAAAATGCCCAAAATCACTCATGCATAACTTTCTGGTTTCCATGGAGATGGTTCCACATATCACCATTTTTAAAGTTGATTGCACAACTTCAGATAGTGGTTCTACTTTATGCCATGTGATGTTCTAATCCAATCAGCCATCTCTGAGTTATCAGCCGGACAAAAAGTGAGGAAGAATAATAATAATAACTAGAATTGCCATTGCGAGCAATAGCAGATGTCGCCCCGAAATTTTTTTTTCCCGTCATGTGAATTCCAAAATCTATGATTCCATGTTGTTCCCCACATCAAATTATCTCTAGAAGTTGATTTTCATTGAATTCCGACAATGTTGTATTTTTTAACGTAACTCGGCAGCCATCTTAAAAATGGCCACCATTTTGAAATTTTTCGTAATATGAATTCCAAGATGTAATGGTGACGGTGCTTTGTGTAAAGTTTGATTGGAATCCATCAATGCATAGCAGAGAAATGGAGGCGACAAAAAACCTCCATTTCCCCATAGGCTTCTATGCAAATGTAACGTGGCGGCCATCTTGGAAAAGGTGGCCATTTTAGAATTTTTTGATATGTGAATTCCAAGATGTAATGATGACGGTGCTTTGTGTAAAGTTTGGAATCCATCAATGCGTAGCAGAGAAATGGAGGTGACAAAAAACCTCCATTTCCCCATAGGCTTCTATGCAAACGTAACGGTTGTGGCTGCGGCCACACGGTGTGAAATTTTTTTTTCAAACTTTCCTGTCTTCTTGAGGTTGATGAGTTCCAACTTCCTATAAAAAAACTTTGGAATATCTCAAACCATGGTGAAGCTATTGTAGAAAAATCATTTTCCCATAGGCCCCATGTTAAATCTATTTTTAGCCATGGCGGCCATCTTGTTTTTCCGTTCCGCCCCAAAATCATCTCAGACCTGTATCTCATTATGGTCTTCCATCATACCAAGTTTGGTCCCTCTGTGCTTCTAGGTTTCCGAAAAATTAAGGAAAATGCCCAAAATCACTCATGCATAACTTTCTGGTTTCCATGGAGATGGTTCCACATATCACCATTTTTAAAGTTGATTGCACAACTTCAGATAGTGGTTCTACTTTATGCCATGTGACATTCTAATCCAATCAGCCATCTCTGAGTTATCAGCCGGACAAAAAGTGAGGAAGAATAATAATAATAATAATAATAACAAGTGCTGATTGTGATTGCAAGCAAGTCACAAAAAAATCCCCTCCCGTGCCCACTTTTGTCACAATTCGGACAACTTTTCAATTTTCGCACTTTGGCGGCCATTTTGAATATGGCGGCCATCTTGGACTTTGGCAGCCATCTTGGATTTGTTCGACATGTTGTTCGTAATATCAATATTGACCTAAATGCCAATTTTTGTTGAAATCAGACAACTTTTCAATATTCGCACTTTGGCAGCCATTTTGAATATGACAGCCATCTTGGATTTGTTCGAAAGTGTCGCCATGTTGTTCGTAATATCAATATTGACCTAAATGCCAATTTTCGTTGAAATCGGACAACTTTTCAATTTTCGCACTTTGGCGGCCATTTTGAATATGGCGGCCATCTTGGATTTGTTCAAACATGTCACCATGTTGTTCGTAATATCAATATTCACCTAAATGCCAATTTTCGTTGAAATCGGACAACTTTTCAATTTTCGCACTTTGGAGGCCATTTTGAATATGGCGGCCATCTTGGACTTTGGCGGCCATCTTTGATTTGTTCGAACATGTCACCATGTTGTTCGTAATATCAATATTGACCTAAATGCCAATTTTCGTTGAAATCGGACAACTTTTCAATTTTCGCACTTTGGCGGCCATTTTGAATATGGCGGCCATCTTGGATTTGTTCAAACATGTCACCATGTTGTTCGTAATATCAATATTCACCTAAATGCCAATTTTCGTTGAAATCGGACAACTTTTCAATTTTCGCACTTTGGAGGTCATTTTGAATATGGCGGCCATCTTGGAATTTAACGGCCATCTTTGATTTGTTCGAACATGTCACCATGTTGTTCGTAATATCAATATTGACCTAAATGCCAATTTTCGTTGAAATCGGACAACTTTTCAATTTTCGCACTTTGGCGGCCATTTTGAATATGGTGGCCATCTTGGATTTTTCGGAAAATGGTCCCATATTGTCCGGGATCTTAATATTGACCTATAAACCTATTTTGGTTCATATCCATATTGTTTGTGATTTTTTATGATTAATTTTGTATTTTTTTCAAATTCAAAATGGCCGCCAATCCAAGATGGCCGCCATTTTCAAAATTTCGAAATCGGAAAGACCATTTCCTAGTGGTGACCTATCTTTCTGGTAAGTTTCATTGACCTATGTCTTTTCGTCTTCGAGAAATCCTACGGACAAAGTTAGGTCCAGAAGAAGAAGAAGAATAATAATAATAATAATAACTAGAATTGCCATTGCGAGCAATAGCAGATGTCGCCCAGAATTTTTTTTTTCCGTCATGTGAATTCCAAAATTGATGATTCCATGTTGCTCCCCACATCAAAATATCTCTAGAAGTTGATTTTCATTGAATTCTGACAATGTTGTAATTTTTAACGTAACTCGGCAGCCATCTTAAAAATGGCCGCCATTTGAAATTTTTCGTAATATGAATTTCAAAGATGTAATGGTGACGGTGCTTTGTGTAAAGTTTGATTGGAATCCATCAATGCATAGCAGAGGAATGGAGGCGACAAAAAACCTCCATTTCCCCATAGGCTTCTATGCAAATGTAACGTGGCGGCCATCTTGTAAAAGGTGGCCATTTTAGAATTTTTTGATATGTGAATTCCAAGATGTAATGATGACGGTGCTTTTTTGTAAAGTTTGATTGGAATCCATCAATGCATAGCAGAGAAATGGAGGTGACAAAAAACCTCCATTTCCCCATAGGCTTCTATGCAAACGTAACGGTTGTGGCTGCGGCCACACGGTGTGAAATTTTTTTTTCAAACTTTCCTGTCTTCTCGAGGTTGATGAGGTCCAACTTCCTATAAAAAATCTTTGGAATATCTCAAACCATGGTGAAGCTATTGTAGAAAAATCATTTTCCCATAGGCCCCATGTTAAATCTATTTTTAGCCATGGCGGCCATCTTGTTTTTCCGTTCCGCCCCAAAATCATCTCAAACCTGTATCTCATTATGGTCTTCCATCATACCAAGTTTGGTCCCTCTGTGCTTCTAGGTTTCCGAAAAATTAAGGAAAATGCCCAAAATCACTCATGCATAACTTTCTGGTTTCCATGGAGATGGTTCCACATATCACCATTTTTAAAGTTGATGGCACAACTTCAGATAGTGGTTCTACTTTATGCCATGTGATGTTCTAATCCAATCAGCCATCTCTGAGTTATCAGCCGGACAAAAAGTGAGGAAGAATAATAATAATAATAATAATAATAATAATAATAGTGAAAAAGAAACAGTAGAATAACAATATGTCGCCCCGACAAAGTCTGGGGCGACATAATAAGAAACGGTGCAAAAACAATAAATCCCCGACACTTCGTGGTCGGGGATTTAATAATAATAATAATAATAGTGAAAAAGAAACAGTAGAATAACAATATGTCGCCCCGACAAAGTCTGGGGCGACATAACTAGAATTGCCATTGCGAGCAATAGCAGATGTCGCCCGGAAATTTTTTTTCTTTCCGTCATGTGAATTCCAAAATCGATGATTCCATGTTGCTCCCCACATCAAAATATCTCTAGAAGTTGATTTTCATGGAATTCCGACAATGTTGTATTTTTTAACGTAACTCGGCAGCCATCTTAAAAATGGCCGCCATTTTGAAATTTTTCGTAATATGAATTTCAAAGATGTAATGGTGACGGTGCTTTGTGTAAAGTTTGATTGGAATCCATCAATGCATAGCGGAGAAATGGAGGCGACAAAAAACCTCCATTTCCCCATAGGCTTCAATGCAAATGTAACGTGGCGGCCATCTTGTAAAAGGTGGCCATTTTAGAATTTTTTGATATGTGAATTCCAAGATGTAATGATGACGGTGCTTTGTGTAAAGTTTGATTGGAATCCATCAATGCATAGCAGAGAAATGGAGGTGACAAAAAACCTCCATTTCCCCATAGGCTTCTATGCAAACGTAACGGTTGTGGCTGCGGCCACACGGTGTGAAATTTTTGTTTCAAACTTTCCTGTCTTCTCGAGGTTGATGAGGTCCAACTTCCTGTAAAAAATCTTTGGAATATCTCAAACCATGGTGAAGCTATTGTAGAAAAATCATTTTCCCATAGGCCCCATGTTAAATCTATTTTTAGCCATGGCGGCCATCTTGTTTTTCCGTTCCGCCCCAAAATCATCTCAAACCTGTATCTCATTATGGTCTTCCATCATACCAAGTTTGGTCCCTCTGTGCTTCTAGGTTTCCGAAAAATTAAGGAAAATGCCCAAAATCACTCATGCATAACTTTCTGGTTTCCATGGAGATGGTTCCACATATCACCATTTTTAAAGTTGATTGCACAACTTCAGATAGTGGTTCTACTTTATGCCATGTGATGTTCTAATCCAATCAGCCATCTCTGAGTTATCAGCCGGACAAAAAGTGAGGAAGAATAATAATAATAACTAGAATTGCCATTGCGAGCAATAGCAGATGTCGCCCTGACATTTTTTTATGATTTCATGTCAAAATACCACAGGAAAATAGTTTTCTTTAAAATCAGACAATGTTGGACTTTTGATGCTAACATTTCCCCATAGGCTTCTATGCATATGTAACGTGGCGGCCATCTTGGAAAAGGTGGCCATTTTGGAATTTTTTGATATGTGAATTCCAAGATGTAATGATGATGGTGCTTTGTGTAAAGTTTGATTGGAATCCATCAATGCATAGCAGAGAAATGGAGGTGACAAAAAACCTCCATTTCCCCATAGGCTTCTATGCAAACGTAACGGTTGTGGCTGCGGCCAAACGGTGTGAAATTTTTTTTTCAAACTTTCCTGTCTTCTTGAGGTTGATGAGGTCCAACTTCCTATAAAAAAACTTTGGAATATCTCAAACCATGGTGAAGCTATTGTAGAAAAATCATTTTCCCATAGGCCCCATGTTAAATCTATTTTTAGCCATGGCGGCCATCTTGTTTTTCCGTTCCGCCCCAAAATCATCTCAAACCTGTATCTCATTATGGTCTTCCATCATACCAAGTTTGGTCCCTCTGTGCTTCTAGGTTTCCGAAAAATTAAGGAAAATGCCCAAAATCACTCATGCATAACTTTCTGGTTTCCATGGAGATGGTTCCACATATCACCATTTTTAAAGTTGATTGCACAACTTCAGATAGTGGTTCTACTTTATGCCATGTGATGTTCTAATCCAATCAGCCATCTCTGAGTTATCAGCCGGACAAAAAGTGAGGAAGAATAATAATAATAATAATTAAAATTTACGTTTCGCGAAACGTGAAGTCTCCCAAACGAAGTTACTGATAGTCCTGTGCAGCCTGTGCGGCCATTTTACAAAAAATAGCGCGTCATATAAAAATTCTGAGTTGACCATTGAACTCGACATACTAAATTTACTTTAGGAACTAATTTTCATTGAGTTCCGACAATGTTGAATTTTTGCCGATTTGGCGACTTTGGTGGCCATTTTAAAAAAAATGGCGGGTCGTATAAAAAATCTGAGTGTACCGTTGAACTCGGCATACCAAATTTACTTTTAGAACCTATTTTCGTTGAATTATGACAATGTTGAATTTTTGCCCATTTGGCAACTTTGGCGGCCATTTGACAAAAAATGGCGCGTCGTATAAAAATTCTGAGTTGACCATTGGACTCGGCATACCAAATTTACTGTTAAAACCCATTTTCGTTGAAATCCGACAAACTTGAATTTTTGGCGATTTGGCGGCCATTTTGAAAATGGCGGCCGGTTCGCGCGCGATTTTTTGCCAAAAATAAATCAAGACCACTATGCTGAACCTACATACCAAGTTTCATCTAAATCCATCTGGCGGTTCTCCGGGAACTGCATTTTGGCGGGAAAACTTAAATGGCGGCCATTTTGAAAGTGGCGGCCATCTTGGAAATTCCGAAAGATGATTGCACATCTAGCCAATAGGGTCTAACATCCTACCAAGTTTCAAATTGATCCCATTTACGGTTTCTGAGAAAAGTGTCGGAAATCTCTACGGGGAAACCAGAATAATAATAATAATAATAATAATAAGAAACAGAGTAAAAACAATAAGTCTCCAAACTTCGTTTGGGAGACTTAATAATAATAATAATAATAATAGTGAAAAAGAAACAGTAGAATAACAATATGTCGCCCCGACAAAGTCTGGGGCGACATAATAATAATAATAATAATAATTAAAGATCAACTGTTCGGTTGAACATTTGAGGGTCTTTCCACATTAATTTTAATTTGTATTACATGATGACATTTAAAATAATCATCTTTTTGCAAAATGCTATAACTTTGCTATAAATATTTTAAAAAAATATTTTGTATTATTCGCCATAGATTGGCATTCTAAGAGAGATAACTCATATAAAAGTATTATACAACTTTTCACGCCATGTCTTAATATACTCGAAATTATTAATAGAACATTTTAGGACGAAAATAATTTCAATATCTTTAAAAAAAGCAAAGGTCAAAAACTAGTACGTGACCTTCACCCATACAAGTTTTCAAGGTCAAAGGGCGTGAGCATGTATGGTGAAGACCCCATGCCTCTATCATTAATAGTTAAAAATGTAAAAAGGCAATAAGTTGCATATATAATGGGAGATAACTCGTATAAAATGAAGTCAAATTCTTTCCCTGTAAATGTGACATAGTTGCTCATTTAAGAGATCAACATTTTGCACTCTTATGTTTCCCTCTATCATTAATAGTTTATGAGTACCATGTGAAAAACCAATCAGTTACATATATAATGGGAGATAACTCTTATAAAATAAAGTCAAATCCTTTCCTTGTAAATGTAACAAAGTTGCTCCTTTAAGAGATCAACATTTTGCACTCTTTAGTTTCCCTCTATTATTAATAGTTAATGAGTACCATGTGAAAAACCATTCAGTTACATATATAATGGAAGATAACTGCTATAAAATGAAGTCAAATCCTTTCCCTAAAAACTTAACAAAGTTGCTCCTTTAAGAGACCAACATTTTGCACTCTTTCGTTTTCCTTATCAATAATAGTTAATGAGTAACATGTAAAAAACCAATAAGTTACATATATAATGGGAGATAACTCCTATAAAATGAAGTCAAATCCTTTCCTTGTAAATGTAACAAAGTTGCTCCTTTCAGAGGTCAACATTTTGCACTCTTTAGTTTCCCTTTATCATCAACAGTGAATGAGTAACATGTAAAAAACCAATAAGTTTCATATATAATGGGAGATAACTCCTATACAATGAAGCCAAATATAATGAGTAACATGTAAAAAACCAATAAGTTACATATATAATGGGAGATAACTCCTATAAAATGAAGTCAAATCCTTTACCTGTAAATATAACAAAGTTGCTCCTTTAAGAGACCAACATTTTGCACTCTTTAGTTTCCCTTTATCATTAATAGTTATTGAGTAACATGTAAAAAGCCAATAAGTTATATATATAATGGGAGATAACTCCTATAAAATGAAGTCAAATCCTTTCCTTGTAAATGTGACAAAGTTGCTCCTTTAAAAGACCAACATTTTGCACTCTTTAGTTTCTCTTTATCATTAATAGTTAATGCGTAACATGTAAAAAACCAATAAGTTACATATTTAATTGGAGATAACTCCTATTAAATGAAGTCAAATCCTTTCCCTGTAATGTGACAAAGTTGCCCCTTTAAGAGATCAACATTTTGCACTCTTTACTTTCCCGTTATCATTAAAAGGTAATGAGTAACCTGTAAAAAACCAATAAGTTACATATATAATGGGAGATAACTCCTATAAAATGAAGTAAAATCCTTTCCTTGTAAATGTGACAAAGTTGCTCCTTTAAAAGACCAACATTTTGTACTCTTTAGTTTCTCTTTATCATTAATAGTTAATGAGTAACATGTAAAAAACCAATAAGTTAAATATTTAATTGTAGATAACTCCTATTAAATGAAGTCAAATCCTTTCCTTGTAAATGTAACAATGTTGCTCCTTTAAGAGACGAACATTTTGCACTCTTTAGTTTCCCTTTATCATTAATAGTTAATGAGTAACTTGTAAAAAACCAAAAAGACACATATAATGGGAGATAACTCCTATAAAATGAAGTCAAATCCTTTCCCTGTAAATGTAACAAAGTTGCTCCTATAAGAGACCAACATTTTGCACTCTTTAGTTTCCCTTTATCGTTAAAAGGTAATGAGTAACCTGAAAAAAACCAATAAGTTACATATATAATGGGAGATAACTCCTATAAAATGAAGTCAAATCCTTTACCTGTAAATATAACAACGTTGCTCCTTTAAGAGACCAACATTTTGCACTCTTTAGTTTCTCTTTATCATTAATAGTTAATGAGTAACATGTAAAAAGCCAATAAGTTACATATATAATGGGAGATAACTCCTATAAAATGAAGTCAAATCCTTTCCTTGTAAATGTGACAAAGTTGCTCCTTTAAAAGACCAACATTTTGCACTCTTTAGTTTCTCTTTATTATTAATAGATAATGAGTAACATGTAAACAACCAATAAGTTACATATATAATGGGAGATAACTCCTATTAAATGAAGTCAAATCCTTTCCTTGTAAAAGTAACAAAGTTGCTCCTTTCAGAGGTCAACATTTTGCACTCTTTAGTTTCCCTTTATCATCAACAGTGAATGAGTAACATGTCAAAAACCAAAAAGTTACATATATAATGGGAGATAACTCCTATAAAATGAAGTCAAATCCTTTCCCTGTAAATGTAACAAAGTTGCTCCTTTAAGGGATCAACATTTTGCAATCTTTAGTTTCCCTTTATCTATAAAAGGTAATGAGTAACCTGTAAAAAACCAATAAGTTACATATATAATGGGAGATAACTCCTATAAAATGAAGTCAAATCCTTTCCCTGTAAATGTAACAAAGTTGCTCCTTTAAAGGATCAACATTTTGCACTCTTTGGTTTCCCTTTATCATTGACAGTTAATGAGTAACAAGTGGAAAACCAGTAAGTTACATATATAATGCGACATAACTCCTATAAAATGAAGCCAAATCCTTTTCCTGTAAATGTGACAAAGTTGCTCCTGTAAAAGACCAACATTTTGCACTCTTTAGTTTCTCTTTATCATTAGTAGGTAATGAGTAACATGTAAAAAACCAATAAGTTACATATATAATGGGAGATAACTCCTATAAAATGAAGTCAAATCCTTTCCCTGTAAATGTAACAAAGTTGCTCCTTCAAGAGATTAACATTTTGCACTCTTTACTTTCCCTCTATCATTAATAGTTAATGAGCTACTTGTGAAAAACCAATCAGATATATATATAATGGGAGATAACTCCTATAAAATGAAGTCAAATTACTTCGCTTTAAATGTGACAAAGTTGCGTCTTAATAAGACGAACATTTTACTCTCAATAAGTGTTTATCTATCTTTTACCGTTTCAGAGGAGTAGCGGACACACGCAAATGTCAAAATTTAGAACGTGACCTTGACCTTTGACCTTGTGTCCATTTTCAAGGTCAAAGGTCATGATGATATAAGGTGAAGACCCCAGGCCTCTATCTCTTTTAGTTGCTGAGATTTGTTTGAATATCACTTACTACTTTTATTTAAAGGGAGGTAACTCCTATAAGATGTCGCCAGAACCCTTCAATCAATCTGTCCCAAAGTTGCGCAAGGATATAGGACACATTTTGGTAAAGGTTTGGTATTGCTATCTTTTGTGGTTTAGGAGGAGTAGCAGGAACAAGCTTTTTAGTAAAAGGGGAGATAACTCCTTAAAGGAAAATGGTGCGGTCAGTCAGGGTGAACTGCGAAAGCGCAATGGGTCACCGATATCAGATATAAAATATCAAAGCGACATGTCGCGAAATGAAAAAACCGCACATAAGTTTGCGCAAGAAGTGGGAGAAGAATAATAATAATAATAATAATCAGAACAATAACTAGAGGTCTTTCCACAGGAAGGTGGAAAGACCTAATAATAGTGAAAAAGAAACAGTAGAATAACAATATGTCGCCCCGACAAAGTCTGGGGCGACATAATAATAATAATAATTAAACATGATTGTGTTGGGATGCCAACACAGAAGTCGCCCAAATCCCCATGGATAGTATTCCATTCAAATCAGTACATCAAAATACCTCTAGAAATCAAATTTCGTTAAAATCGGACAAAGTTGATGTTTTTGGGGGCAGGTGTGGTAAAACGGCGGCCATTTTAAAATGGCGGCTTTTGCATCAAATTTGTTTTCGCCACACTGCTCAGGATGGTTAACTCTACCAGTGTACCAATTTTCATTAAAATCCATCCACCCATCTCCGAGATCTGAGAGGGGGCCAAAAATCTTTAACGGCGGCCATTTTGAAAATGGCGGCCATTTTGAAAATTTCAAAAGTGGTTGGCACACCTCTGAGTGACCCTCCACCCACCTCAGCAGGTTCAGTACATCAAAATACGTCTAGAAATCAAATTTCGTTGAAATCGGACAAAGTTGACGTTTTTGGGGGGCGGGTGTGGTAAAACGGCGGCCATTTTAAAATGGCGGCGTTCGCATCAAATTTTTTTTCGCCACACTGCTCAGGATGGTTAACTCTACCAGTGTACCAATTTTCATTAAAATCCATTCAGCCATCTCCGAGATCTGAGAGGGGGCCAAAAATCTTTAACGGCGGCCATTTTGAAAATGGCGGCCATTTTGAAAATTTCAAAAGTGGATGGCACCCCTCTGAGTGACCCTCCACCCACCTCAGCAGGTTTTATCTTGATTGGTCAAAGCGTTTTCAAAAAATGTGTCGGACAAGTTCATGATTAAGAAAAATGTGTGGAAAAGAATAATAATTAAACATGATTGTGTTGGGATGCCAACACAGAAGTCTCCCAAATCCCCATGGATAGTATTCCATTCAAATCAGTACATCAAAATACCTCTAGAAATCAAATTTCGTTAAAATCGGACAAAGTTGATGTTTTTGAGGGCGTGTGTGGTTAAACGGCGGCCATTTTAAATTGTTGGCTTTTGCATCAAATTTGTTTTCGCCATACTTCTCAGGATGGTTAACTCTACCAGTGTACCAATTTTCATTAAAATCCATCCACCCATCTCCGAGATCTGAGAGGGGGCCAAAAATCTTAAACGGCGGCCATTTTGAAAATGGCGGCCATTTTGAAAATTTCAACAGTGGATGGCACACCTCTGAGTGACCCTCCACCCACCTCAGCAGGTTCAGTACATCAAAATACGTATAGAAATCAAATTTCGTTGAAATCGGACAAAGTTTACGTTTTTGGGGGGCGGGTGTGGTAAAACGGCAGCCATTTTAAAATGGCGGCGTTCGCATCAAATTTTTTTTCGCCACAATGCTCAGGATGGTTAACTCTACCAGTGTACCAATTTTCATTAAAATCCATCCAGCCATCTCCGAGATCTGAGAGGGGGCCAAAAATCTTTAACGGCGGCCATTTTGAAAATCTGCCATTTTGAAAATTTCAAAAGTGGATGGCACCCCTCTGAGTGACCCTCCACCCACCTCAGCAGGTTTTCTCTTGATTGGTCAAAGCGTTTTCAAAAAATGTGTCGGACAAGTTCACGATTAAGAAAAATGTGTGGAAAAGAATAATAATAATAATAATTAAACATGATTGTGTTGGGATGCCAACACAGAAGTCGCCCAAATCCACATGGATAGTATTCCATTCAAATCAGTACATCAAAATACCTCTAGAAATCAAATTTCGTTAAAATCGGACAAAGTTGATGTTTTTGGGGGCAGGTGTGGTAAAACGGCGGCCATTTTAAAATGGCGGCTTTTGCATCAAATTTGTTTTCGCCACACTGCTCAGGATGGTTAACTCTACCAGTGTACCAATTTTCATTAAAATCCATCCACCCATCTCCGAGATCTGAGAGGGGGCCAAAAATCTTTAACGGCGGCCATTTTGAAAATTTCAAAAGTGGATGGCACACTTCTGAGTGACCCTCCACCCACCTCAGCAGGTTCAGTACATCAAAATACGTCTAGAAATCAAATTTCGTTGAAATCGGACAAAGTTGACGTTTTTGGGGGGCGGGTGTGGTAAAACGGCGGCCATTTTAAAATGGCGGCGTTCGCATCAAATTTTTTTTCGCCACACTGCTCAGGATGGTTAACTCTACCAGTGTACCAATTTTCATTAAAATCCATTCAGCCATCTCCGAGATCTGAGAGGGGGCCAAAAATCTTTAACGGCGGCCATTTTGAAAATGGCGGCCATTTTGAAAATTTCAAAAGTGGATGGCACCCCTCTGAGTGACCCTCCACCCACCTCAGCAGGTTTTATCTTGATTGGTCAAAGCGTTTTCAAAAAATGTGTCGGACAAGTTCATGATTAAGAAAAATGTGTGGAAAAGAATAATAATAATAATAACAAGTGCTGATTGTGATTGCAAGCAAGTCACAAAAAAATCCCCTCCCGTGCCCACTTTTGTCACAATTCGGACAACTTTTCAATTTTCGCACTTTGGCGGCCATTTTGAATATGGCGGCCATCTTGGACTTTGGCAGCCATCTTGGATTTGTTCGACATGTTGTTCGTAATATCAATATTGACCTAAATGCCAATTTTTGTTGAAATCAGACAACTTTTCAATATTCGCACTTTGGCAGCCATTTTGAATATGACAGCCATCTTGGATTTGTTCGAAAGTGTCGCCATGTTGTTCGTAATATCAATATTGACCTAAATGCCAATTTTCGTTGAAATCGGACAACTTTTCAATTTTCGCACTTTGGCGGCCATTTTGAATATGGCGGCCATCTTGGATTTGTTCAAACATGTCACCATGTTGTTCGTAATATCAATATTCACCTAAATGCCAATTTTCGTTGAAATCGGACAACTTTTCAATTTTCGCACTTTGGAGGCCATTTTGAATATGGCGGCCATCTTGGACTTTGGCGGCCATCTTTGATTTGTTCGAACATGTCACCATGTTGTTCGTAATATCAATATTGACCTAAATGCCAATTTTCGTTGAAATCGGACAACTTTTCAATTTTCGCACTTTGGCGGCCATTTTGAATATGGTGGCCATCTTGGATTTTTCGGAAAATGGTCCCATATTGTCCGAGATCTTAATATTGACCTATAAACCTATTTTGGTTCATATCCATATTGTTTGTGATTTTTTATGATTAATTTTGTATTTTTTTCAAATTCAAAATGGCCGCCAATCCAAGATGGCCGCCATTTTCAAAATTTCGAAATCGGAAAGACCATTTCCTAGTGGTGACCTATCTTTCTGGTAAGTTTCATTGACCTATGTCTTTTCGTCTTCGAGAAATCCTACGGACAAAGTTAGGTCCAGAAGAAGAAGAAGAATAATAATAATAATAATAAGAAACGGTGCAAAAACAATAAATCCCCGACACTTCTTGGTCGGGGATTTAATTAAACATGATTGTGTTGGGATGCCAACACAGAAGTCGCCCAAATCCCCATGGATAGTATTCCATTCAAATCAGTACATCAAAATACCTCTAGAAATCAAATTTCGTTAAAATCGGACAAAGTTGATGTTTTTGGGAGCAGGTGTGGTAAAACGGCGGCCATTTTAAAATGGCGGCTTTTGCATCAAATTTGTTTTCGCCACACTGCTCAGGATGGTTAACTCTACCAGTGTACCAATTTTCATTAAAATCCATCCACCCATCTCCGAGATCTGAGAGGGGGCCAAAAATCTTTAACGGCGGCCATTTTGAAAATGGCGGCCATTTTGAAAATTTCAAAAGTGGATGGCACACCTCTGAGTGACCCTCCACCCACCTCAGCAGGTTCAGTACATCAAAATACGTCTAGAAATCAAATTTCGTTGAAATCGGACAAAGTTGACGTTTTTGGGGGGCGGGTGTGGTAAAACGGCGGCCATTTTAAAATGGCGGCGTTCGCATCAAATTTTTTTTCGCCACACTGCTCAGGATGGTTAACTCTACCAGTGTACCAATTTTCATTAAAATCCATTCAGCCATCTCCGAGATCTGAGAGGGGGCCAAAAATCTTTAACGGCGGCCATTTTGAAAATGGCGGCCATTTTGAAAATTTCAAAAGTGGATGGCACCCCTCTGAGTGACCCTCCACCCACCTCAGCAGGTTTTATCTTGATTGGTCAAAGCGTTTTCAAAAAATGTGTCGGACAAGTTCATGATTAAGAAAAATGTGTGGAAAAGAATAATAATTAAACATGATTGTGTTGGGATGCCAACACAGAAGTCGCCCAAATCCCCATGGATAGTATTCCATTCAAATCAGTACATCAAAATACCTCTAGAAATCAAATTTCGTTAAAATCGGACAAAGTTGATGTTTTTGGGGGCAGGTGTGGTAAAACGGCGGCCATTTTAAAATGGCGGCTTTTGCATCAAATTTGTTTGCGCCACACTTCTCAGGATGGTTAACTCTACCAGTGTACCAATTTTCATTAAAATCCATCCACCCATCTCCGAGATCTGAGAGGGGGCTAAAAATCTTTAACGGCGGCCGTTTTGAAAATGGCGGCCATTTTGAAAATTTCAAAAGTGGATGGCACACCTCTGAGTGACCCTCAACCCACCTCAGCAGGTTCAGTACATCAAAATACGTCTAGAAATCAAATTTCGTTGAAATCGGACAAAGTTGACGTTTTTGGGGGCGGGTGTGGTAAAACGGCGGCCATTTTAAAATGGCGGCGTTCGCATCAAATTTTTTTTCGCCACACTGCTCAGGATGGTTAACTCTACCAGTGTACCAATTTTCATTAAAATCCATTCAGCCATCTCCGAGATCTGAGAGGGGGCCAAAAATCTTTAACGGCGGCCATTTTGAAAATGGCGGCCATTTTGAAAATTTCAAAAGTGGATGGCACCCCTCTGAGTGACCCTCCACCCACCTCAGCAGGTTTTATCTTGATTGGTCAAAGCGTTTTCAAAAAATGTGTCGGACAAGTTCATGATTAAGAAAAATGTGTGGAAAAGAATAATAATTAAACATGATTGTGTTGGGATGCCAACACAGAAGTCGCCCAAATCCCCATGGATAGTATTCCATTCAAATCAGTACATCAAAATACCTCTAGAAATCAAATTTCGTAAAAATCGGACAAAGTTGATGTTTTGGGGGGCGGGTGTGGTAAAACGGCGGCCATTTTAAAATGGCGGCTTTTGAATCAAATTTGTTTTCGCCATACTGCTAAGGATGGTTAAATCTACCAGTGTACCAATTTTCATTAAAATCCATCCACCCATCTCCGAGATCTGAGAGGGGGCCAAAAATCTTTAACGGCGGCCATTTTGAAAATGGCGGCCATTTTGAAAATTCCAAAAGTTGATGGCACACCTCTGAGTGACCCTCCACCCACCTCAGCAGGTTCAGTACATCAAAATACGTCTAGAAATCAAATTTCGTTGAAATCGGACAAAGTTGACGTTTTTGGGGGGCGGGTGTGGTAAAACGGCGGCCATTTTAAAATGGCGGCGTTCGCATCAAATTTTTTTTCGCCACACTGCTCAGGATGGTTAACTCTACCAGTGTACCAATTTTCATTAAAATCCATTCAGCCATCTCCGAGATCTGAGAGGGGGCCAAAAATCTTTAACGGCGGCCATTTTGAAAATGGCGGCCATTTTGAAAATTTCAAAAGTGGATGGCACCCCTCTGAGTGACCCTCCACCCACCTCAGCAGGTTTTATCTTGATTGGTCAAAGCGTTTTCAAAAAATGTGTCGGACAAGTTCATGATTAAGAAAAATGTGTGGAAAAGAATAATAATAATAATAATAATAATAAGAAGAAACGGTGCAAACACAATAAGTCTCCCAAAAAAAATTTTTTTGGGCGACTTAATAATAATAATAATAATAATAATAAGAAACGGTGCAAACACAATAAGTCTCCCAAAAAAAATTTTTTTGGGCGACTTAATAATAATAATAATAAGAAACGGTGCAAACACAATAAGTCTCCCAAAAAAAATTTTTTTGGGCGACTTAATAATTAAACATGATTGTGTTGGGATGCCAACACAGAAGTCACCCAAATCCCCATGGATAGTATTCCATTCAAATCAGTACATCAAAATACCTCTAGAAATCAAATTTCGTTAAAATCGGACAAAGTTGATGTTTTGGGGGGCGGGTGTGGTAAAACGGTGGCCATTTTAAAATGGCGGCTTTTGCATCAAATTTGTTTTCGCCATACTGCTCAGGATGGTTAACTCTACCAGTGTACCAATTTTCATTAAAATCCATCCACCCATCTCCGAGATCTGAGAGGGGGCCAAAAAATCTTTAACGGCGGCCATTTTGAAAATGGCGGCCATTTTGAAAATTTCAAAAGTGGATGGCACACCTCTGAGTGACCCTCCACCCACCTCAGCAGGTTCAGTACATCAAAATACGTCTAGAAATCAAATTTCGTTGAAATCGGACAAAGTTGACGTTTTTGGGGGGCGGGTGTGGTAAAACGGCGGCCATTTTAAAATGGCGGTGTTCGCATCAAATTTTTTTTCGCCACACTGCTCAGGATGGTTAACTCTACCAGTGTACCAATTTTCATTAAAATCCATCCAGCCATCTCCGAGATCTGAGAGGGGGCCAAAAATCTTTAAGGGCGGCCATTTTGAAAATGGCGGCCATTTTGAAAATTTCAAAAGTGGATGGCACCCCTCTGAGTGACCCTCCACCCACCTCAGCAGGTTTTATCTTGATTGGTCAAAGCGTTTTCAAAAAATGTGTCGGACAAGTTCATGATTAAGAAAAATGTGTGGAAAAGAATAATAATTAAACATGATTGTGTTGGGATGCCAACACAGAAGTCGCCCAAATCCCCATGGATAGTATTCCATTCAAATCAGTACATCAAAATACCTCTAGAAATCAAATTTCGTTAAAATCGGACAAAGTTGATGTTTTTGGGGGCGGGTGTGGTAAAACGGCGGCCATTTTAAAATGGCGGCTTTTGCGTCAAATTTGTTTTCGCCACACTGCTCAGGATGGTTAACTCTACCAGTGTACCAATTTTCATTAAAATCCATCCACCCATCTCCGAGATCTGAGAGGAGGCCAAAAATCTTTAACGGCGGCCATTTTGAAAATGGCGGCCATTTTGAAAATTTCAAAAGTGGATGGCACCCCTCTGAGTGACCCTCCACCCACCTCAGCAGGTTTTATCTTGATTGGTCAAAGCGTTTTCAAAAAATGTGTCGGACAAGTTCATGATTAAGAAAAATGTGTGGAAAAGAATAATAATTAAACATGATTGTGTTGGGATGCCAACACAGAAGTCGCCCAAATCCCCATGGATAGTATTTCATTCAAATCAGTACTTCAAAATACCTCTAGAAATCAAATTTCGTTAAAATCAGACAAAGTTGATGTTTTTGGGGGCGGGTGTGGTAAAACGGCGGCCATTTTAAAATGGCGGCTTTTGCATCAAATTTGTTTTCGCCATACTGCTCAGGATTGTTAACTCTACCAGTGTATTAATTTTCATTAAAATCCATCCACCCATCTCCGAGATCTGAGAGGGAACCAAAAATCTTTAATGGCGGCCATTTTGAAAATGGCGGCCATTTTGAAAATTTCAAAAGTGGATGGCACACCTCTGAGTGACCCTCCACCCACCTCAGCAGGTTCAGTACATCAAAATACGTCTAGAAATCAAATTTCGTTGAAATCGGACAAAGTTGACGTTTTTGGGGGGCGGGTGTGGTAAAACGGCGGCCATTTTAAAAAGGCGGCGTTCGCATCAAATTTTTTTTCGCCACACTGCTCAGGATGGTTAACTCTACCAGTGTACCAATTTTCATTAAAATCCATTCAGCCATCTCCGAGATCTGAGAGGGGGCCAAAAATCTTTAACGGCGGCCATTTTGAAAATGGCGGCCATTTTGAAAATTTCAAAAGTGGATGGCACCCCTCTGAGTGACCCTCCACCCACCTCAGCAGGTTTTATCTTGATTGGTCAAAGCGTTTTCAAAAAATGTGTCGGACAAGTTCATGATTAAGAAAAATGTGTGGAAAAGAATAATAATAATAATTAAACATGATTGTGTTGGGATGCCAACACAGAAGTCGCCCAAATCCCCATGGATAGTATTCCATTCAAATCAGTACATCAAAATACCTCTAGAAATCAAATTTCGTTAAAATCGGACAAAGTTGATGTTTTGGGGGGCGGGTGTGGTAAAACGGTGGCCATTTTAAAATGGCGGCTTTTGCATCAAATTTGTTTTCGCCATACTGCTCAGGATGGTTAACTCTACCAGTGTACCAATTTTCATTAAAATCCATCCACCCATCTCCGAGATCTGAGAGGGGGCCAAAAAATCTTTAACGGCGGCCATTTTGAAAATGGCGGCCATTTTGAAAATTTCAAAAGTGGATGGCACACCTCTGAGTGACCCTCCACCCACCTCAGCAGGTTCAGTACATCAAAATACGTCTAGAAATCAAATTTCGTTGAAATCGGACAAAGTTGACGTTTTTGGGGGGCGGGTGTGGTAAAACGGCGGCCATTTTAAAATGGCGGTGTTCGCATCAAATTTTTTTTCGCCACACTGCTCAGGATGGTTAACTCTACCAGTGTACCAATTTTCATTAAAATCCATCCAGCCATCTCCGAGATCTGAGAGGGGGCCAAAAATCTTTAAGGGCGGCCATTTTGAAAATGGCGGCCATTTTGAAAATTTCAAAAGTGGATGGCACCCCTCTGAGTGACCCTCCACCCACCTCAGCAGGTTTTATCTTGATTGGTCAAAGCGTTTTCAAAAAATGTGTCGGACAAGTTCATGATTAAGAAAAATGTGTGGAAAAGAATAATAATTAAACATGATTGTGTTGGGATGCCAACACAGAAGTCGCCCAAATCCCCATGGATAGTATTCCATTCAAATCAGTACATCAAAATACCTCTAGAAATCAAATTTCGTTAAAATCGGACAAAGTTGATGTTTTTGGGGGCGGGTGTGGTAAAACGGCGGCCATTTTAAAATGGCGGCTTTTGCGTCAAATTTGTTTTCGCCACACTGCTCAGGATGGTTAACTCTACCAGTGTACCAATTTTCATTAAAATCCATCCACCCATCTCCGAGATCTGAGAGGAGGCCAAAAATCTTTAACGGCGGCCATTTTGAAAATGGCGGCCATTTTGAAAATTTCAAAAGTGGATGGCACCCCTCTGAGTGACCCTCCACCCACCTCAGCAGGTTTTATCTTGATTGGTCAAAGCGTTTTCAAAAAATGTGTCGGACAAGTTCATGATTAAGAAAAATGTGTGGAAAAGAATAATAATTAAACATGATTGTGTTGGGATGCCAACACAGAAGTCGCCCAAATCCCCATGGATAGTATTTCATTCAAATCAGTACTTCAAAATACCTCTAGAAATCAAATTTCGTTAAAATCAGACAAAGTTGATGTTTTTGGGGGCGGGTGTGGTAAAACGGCGGCCATTTTAAAATGGCGGCTTTTGCATCAAATTTGTTTTCGCCATACTGCTCAGGATTGTTAACTCTACCAGTGTATTAATTTTCATTAAAATCCATCCACCCATCTCCGAGATCTGAGAGGGAACCAAAAATCTTTAATGGCGGCCATTTTGAAAATGGCGGCCATTTTGAAAATTTCAAAAGTGGATGGCACACCTCTGAGTGACCCTCCACCCACCTCAGCAGGTTCAGTACATCAAAATACGTCTAGAAATCAAATTTCGTTGAAATCGGACAAAGTTGACGTTTTTGGGGGGCGGGTGTGGTAAAACGGCGGCCATTTTAAAAAGGCGGCGTTCGCATCAAATTTTTTTTCGCCACACTGCTCAGGATGGTTAACTCTACCAGTGTACCAATTTTCATTAAAATCCATTCAGCCATCTCCGAGATCTGAGAGGGGGCCAAAAATCTTTAACGGCGGCCATTTTGAAAATGGCGGCCATTTTGAAAATTTCAAAAGTGGATGGCACCCTTCTGAGTGACCCTCCACCCACCTCAGCAGGTTTTATCTTGATTGGTCAAAGCGTTTTCAAAAAATGTGTCGGACAAGTTCATGATTAAGAAAAATGTGTGGAAAAGAATAATAATAATAATTAAACATGATTGTGTTGGGATGCCAACACAGAAGTCGCCCAAATCCCCATGGATAGTATTCCATTCAAATCAGTACATCAAAATACCTCTAGAAATCAAATTTCGTTAAAATCGGACAAAGTTGATGTTTTTGGGGGCGGGTGTGGTAAAACGGCGGCCATTTTAAAATGGCGGCCTTTGCATCAAATTTGTTTTCGCCATACTGCTCAGGATGGTTAACTCTACCAGTGTACCAATTTTCATTAAAATCCACCCACCCATCTCCGAGATCTGAGAGGGGGCCAAAAATCTTTAACGGCGGCCATTTTGAAAATGGCGGCCATTTTGAAAATTTCAAAAGTGGATGGCACACCTCTGAGTGACCCTCCACCCACCTCAGCAGGTTCAGTACATCAAAATACGTCTAGAAATCAAATTTCGTTGAAATCGGACAAAGTTGACGTTTTTGGGGGGCCGGTGTGGTAAAACGGCGGCCATTTTAAAATGGCGGCGTTAGCATCAAAGTTTTTTTCGCCACACTGCTCAGGATGGTTAACTCTACCAGTGTACCAGTTTTTATTAAAATCCATCCAGCCATCTCCGAGATCTGAGAGGGGTCCAAAAATCTTTAACGGCGGCCATTTTGAAAATGGCGGCCATTTTGAAAATTTCAAAAGTGGATGGCACCCCTCTGAGTGACCCTCCACCCACCTCAGCAGGTTTTATCTTGATTGGTCAAAGCGTTTTCAAAAAATGTGTCGGACAAGTTCATGATTAAGAAAAATGTGTGGAAAAGAATAATAATTAAACATGATTGTGTTGGGATGCCAACACAGAAGTCGCCCAAATCCCCATGGATAGTATTCCATTCAAATCAGTACATCAAAATACCTCTAGAAATCTAATTTCGTTAAAATCGGACAAAGTTGATGTTTTTGGGGGCAGGTGTGGTAAAACGGCGGCCATTTTAAAATGGCGGCTTTTGCATCAAATTTGTTTTCGCCACACTGCTCAGGATGGTTAACTCTACCAGTGTACCAATTTTCATTAAAATCCATCCACCCATCTCCGAGATCTGAGAGGGGGCCAAAAATCTTTAACGGCGGCCATTTTGAAAATGGCGGCCATTTTGAAAATTTCAAAAGTGGATGGCACACCTCTGAGTGACCCTCCACCCACCTCAGCAGGTTCAGTACATCAAAATACGTCTAGAAATCAAATTTCGTTGAAATCGGACAAAGTTGACGTTTTTGGGGGGCGGGTGTGGTAAAACGGCGGCCATTTTAAAATGGCGGCGTTCGCATCAAATTTTTTTTCGCCACACTGCTCAGGATGGTTAACTCTACCAGTGTACCAATTTTCATTAAAATCCATTCAGCCATCTCCGAGATCTGAGAGGGGGCCAAAAATCTTTAACGGCGGCCATTTTGAAAATGGCGGCCATTTTGAAAATTTCAAAAGTGGATGGCACCCCTCTGAGTGACCCTCCACCCACCTCAGCAGGTTTTATCTTGATTGGTCAAAGCGTTTTCAAAAAATGTGTCGGACAAGTTCATGATTAAGAAAAATGTGTGGAAAAGAATAATAATAATAATAATTAAACATGATTGTGTTGGGATGCCAACACAGAAGTCGCCCAAATCCCCATGGATAGTATTCCATTCAAATCAGTACATCAAAATACCTCTAGAAATCAAATTTCGTTAAAATCGGACAAAGTTGATGTTTTTGGGGGCGGGTGTGGTAAAACGGCAGCCATTTTAAAATGGCGGCTTTTGCATCAAATTTGTTTTCGCCATACTGCTCAGGATGGTTAACTCTACCAGTGTACCAATTTTCATTAAAATCCATCCACCCATCTCCGAGATCTGAGAGGGGGCCAAAAATCTTTAACGGCGGCCATTTTGAAAATGGCGGCCATTTTGAAAATTTCAAAAGTGTATGGCACACCTCTGAGTGACCCTCCACCCACCTCAGCAGGTTCAGTACATCAAAATACGTCTAGAAATCAAATTTCGTTGAAATCGGACAAAGTTGACGTTTTTGGGGGGCGGGTGTGGTAAAACGGCGGCCATTTTGAAATGGCGGCGTTCGCATCAAATTTTTTTTCGCCACACTGCTCAGGATGGTCAACTCTACCAGTGTACCAATTTTCATTAAAATCCATCCAGCCATCTCCGAGATCTGAGAGGGGGCCAAAAATCTTTAACGGCGGCCATTTTGAAAATGGCGGCCATTTTGAAAATTTCAAAAGTGGATGGCACCCCTCTGAGTGACCCTCCACCCACCTCAGCAGGTTTTATCTTGATTGGTCAAAGCGTTTTCAAAAAATGTGTCGGACAAGTTCATGATTAAGAAAAATGTGTGGAAAAGAATAATAATAATAATAATTAAACATGATTATGATCTTATGGATCATAACTGGCTCCCAAACGACCCCCATGGACACTGGAGTTTAGACATCCATTCACAGCAACTTTATGTAAAAGGAAACCAAGCTGCGTGCAAATCGGAGCATTTTCCACTTTTGTCGGCCATCTTGGATTCAAAATGGCTGCCATAAGAAGTCAACATGTGCGTCATATGGTGCGGTATAACATACTCTACTTATATTCCAATTTTCAGCGAAATCCGTTTACTTTTGGACTTTTAAGGATTTATTTCATTTTCAAAATGGCCGCCATTTAAAGATGGCCGCCATTTCCAAATTCATATTTTGATGACCAACATCAGATCGCAACATGGTAATCTACCTTAAAACCAAGATTCGTGCGATTCCGAGCATTTTGAATTTTTAGCGGCCATCTTGGATTCAAAATGGCCACCAAAAAAAGTCAACATGTACGTCATATGGTGCGGTATAACATACTCTACTTATATTCCAATTTTCATCGAAATCCGTTAACTTTAAGATTTTTAATGATTTATTTTCATTTTCAAAATGGCCGCAATTTTAAGATGGCCGCTGCGTTCAAATTCAAATTTTGATGACTAACATCTGATCGCAACATGGCAATCTATCTAAAAACCAAGTTTCGTGCGATTCCGAGCATTTTGAATTTTTGGCGGCCATCTTGGATTCAAAATGGCCGCCATAAAAAGTCAACATGTGTGTCATATGGTGCGGTATAACATACCCTACTTATATTCCAATTTTCATTGAAATCCGTTAACTTTTGGATTTTTAAGGATTTTTTTCGTTTTCAAAATGGCCGCCATTTCAAGATGGCCGCCAATTTCAAAATTTTAAAACTTGAAGGCACCACTTCAAGTCATGACCTATTTTTGGGTGAAGTTTCATAATGATCCAATTTACGGTCTCCGAGAAAACGGTCGGACAAAATTTTGGCGGAAAGGAGAAGAAAAATAATAATAATAATAATAAGAAACGAAGCAAAAACAATATGTCTCCCAAACTTTCGTTTGGGAGCCATAATAATAATAAGAAACGGTGCAAACACAATAAGTCTCCCAAAAAAAATTTTTTTGGGCGACTTAATAATAATAATAAGAAACGGTGCAAACACAATAAGTCTCCCAAAAAAAATTTTTTTGGGCGACTTAACTACAGTTGCCATTGCGAGCAATAGCAGATGTCGCCCCGAAATTTTTTTTTTCCGTCATGTGAATTCCAAAATCGATGATTCCATGTTGCTCCCCACATCAAAATATCTCTAGAAGTTGATTTTCATTGAATTCCGACAATGTTGTAATTTTTAACGTAACTCGGCAGCCATCTTAAAAATGGCCGCCATTTGAAATTTTTCGTAATATGAATTCCAAGATGTATTGGTGACGGTGCTTTGTGTAAAGTTTGATTGGAATCCATCAATGCATAGCAGAGAAATGGAGGCGACAAAAAACCTCCATTTCCCCATAGGCTTCTATGCAAATGTAACGTGGCGGCCATCTTGTAAAAGGTGGCCATTTTAGAATTTTTTGATATGTGAATTCCAAGATGTAATGATGACGGTGCTTTGTGTAAAGTTTGATTGGAATCCATCAATGCATAGCAGAGAAATGGAGGTGACAAAAAACCTCCATTTCCCCATAGGCTTCTATGCAAACGTAACGGTTGTGGCTGCGGCCACACGGTGTGAAATTTTTTTTTCAAACTTTCCTGTCTTCTCGAGGTTGATGAGGTCCAACTTCCTATAAAAAATCTTTGGAATATCTCAAACCATGGTGAAGCTATTGTAGAAAAATCATTTTCCCATAGGCCCCATGTTAAATCTATTTTTAGCCATGGCGGCCATCTTGTTTTTCCGTTCCGCCCCAAAATCATCTCAAACCTGTATCTCATTATGGTCTTCCATCATACCAAGTTTGGTCCCTCTGTGCTTCTAGGTTTCCGAAAAATTAAGGAAAATGCCCAAAATCACTCATGCATAACTTTCTGGTTTCCATGGAGATGGTTCCACATATCACCATTTTTAAAGTTGATGGCACAACTTCAGATAGTGGTTCTACTTTATGCCATGTGATGTTCTAATCCAATCAGCCATCTCTGAGTTATCAGCCGGACAAAAAGTGAGGAAGAATAATAATAATAATAATAATAATAATAATAATAGTGAAAAAGAAACAGTAGAATAACAATATGTCGCCCCGACAAAGTCTGGGGCGACATAATTAAACATGATTGTGTTGGGATGCCAACACAGAAGTCGCCCAAATCCCCATGGATAGTCTTCCATTCAAATCAGTACATCAAAATACCTCTAGAAATCAAATTTCGTTAAAATCGGACAAAGTTGATGTTTTTGGGGGCGGGTGTGGTAAAACGGCGGCCATTTTAAAATGGCGGCTTTTGCATTAAATTTGTTTTCGCCATACTGCTCAGGATGGTTAACTCTACCAGTGTACCAATTTTCATTAAAATCCATCCACCCATCTCCGAGATCTGAGATGGGGCCAAAAATCTTTAATGGCAACCATTTTGAAAATGGCGGCCATTTTGAAAATTTCAAAAGTGGATGGCACACCTCTGAGTGACCCTCCACCCACCTCAGCAGGTTTTATCTTGACAGTACATCAAAATACGTCTAGAAATCAAATTTCGTTGAAATCGGACAAAGTTGACATTTTTGGGGGGCGGGTGTGATAAAATGGCCGCGATTTTAAAATGGCGGCATTCGCGTCAAATTTTTTTTCGCCACACTGCTCAGGTTGGTTAACTCTACCAGTGTACCAATTTTCATTAAAATCCATCCACCCATCTCCGAGATCTGAGAGGGGGCCAAAAATCTTTAACGGCGGCCATTTTGAAAATGGCGGCCATTTTGAAAATTTCAAAAGTGGATGGCACCCCTCTGAGTGACCCTCCACCCACCTCAGCAGGTTTTATCTTGATTGGTCAAAGCGTTTTCAAAAAATGTGTCGGACAAGTTCATGATTAAGAAAAATGTGTGGAAAAGAATAATAATAATAACTAGAATTGCCATTGCGAGCAATAGCAGATGTCGCCCCGAATTTTTTTTTTCCGTCATGTGAATTCCAAAATCGATGATTCCATGTTGCTCCCCACATCAAAATATCTCTAGAAGTTGATTTTCATTGAATTCCGACAATGTTGTAATTTTTAACGTAACTCGGCAGCCATCTTAAAAATGGCCGCCATTTGAAATTTTTCGTAATATGAATTCCAAGATGTAATGGTGACGGTGCTTTGTGTAAAGTTTGATTGGAATCCATCAATGCATAGCAGAGAAATGGAGGTGACAAAAAACCTCCATTTCCCCATAGGCTTATATGCAAACGTAACGGTTGTGGCTGCGGCCACACGGTGTGAAATTTTTTTTTCAAACTTTCCTGTCTTCTCGAGGTTGATGAGGTCCAACTTCCTATAAAAAATCTTTGGAATATCTCAAACCATGGTGAAGCTATTGTAGAAAAATCATTTTCCCATAGGCCCCATGTTAAATCTATTTTTAGCCATGGCGGCCATCTTGTTTTTCCGTTCCGCCCCAAAATCATCTCAAACCTGTATCTCATTATGGTCTTCCATCATACCAAGTTTGGTCCCTCTGTGCTTCTAGGTTTCCGAAAAATTAAGGAAAATGCCCAAAATCACTCATGCATAACTTTCTGGTTTCCATGGAGATGGTTCCACATATCACCATTTTTAAAGTTGATGGCACAACTTCAGATAGTGGTTCTACTTTATGCCATGTGATGTTCTAATCCAATCAGCCATCTCTGAGTTATCAGCCGGACAAAAAGTGAGGAAGAATAATAATAATAATAATAATAATAATAATAATAGTGAAAAAGAAACAGTAGAATAACAATATGTCGCCCCGACAAAGTCTGGGGCGACATAATTAAACATGATTGTGTTGGGATGCCAACACAGAAGTCGCCCAAATCCCCATGGATAGTCTTCCATTCAAATCAGTACATCAAAATACCTCTAGAAATCAAATTTCGTTAAAATCGGACAAAGTTGATGTTTTTGGGGGCGGGTGTGGTAAAACGGCGGCCATTTTAAAATGGCGGCTTTTGCATTAAATTTGTTTTCGCCATACTGCTCAGGATGGTTAACTCTACCAGTGTACCAATTTTCATTAAAATCCATCCACCCATCTCCGAGATCTGAGATGGGGCCAAAAATCTTTAATGGCAACCATTTTGAAAATGGCGGCCATTTTGAAAATTTCAAAAGTGGATGGCACACCTCTGAGTGACCCTCCACCCACCTCAGCAGGTTTTATCTTGACAGTACATCAAAATACGTCTAGAAATCAAATTTCGTTGAAATCGGACAAAGTTGACATTTTTGGGGGGCGGGTGTGATAAAATGGCCGCGATTTTAAAATGGCGGCATTCGCGTCAAATTTTTTTTCGCCACACTGCTCAGGTTGGTTAACTCTACCAGTGTACCAATTTTCATTAAAATCCATCCACCCATCTCCGAGATCTGAGAGGGGGCCAAAAATCTTTAACGGCGGCCATTTTGAAAATGGCGGCCATTTTGAAAATTTCAAAAGTGGATGGCACCCCTCTGAGTGACCCTCCACCCACCTCAGCAGGTTTTATCTTGATTGGTCAAAGCGTTTTCAAAAAATGTGTCGGACAAGTTCATGATTAAGAAAAATGTGTGGAAAAGAATAATAATAATAACTAGAATTGCCATTGCGAGCAATAGCAGATGTCGCCCCGAATTTTTTTTTTTCCGTCATGTGAATTCCAAAATCGATGATTCCATGTTGCTCCCCACATCAAAATATCTCTAGAAGTTGATTTTCATTGAATTCCGACAATGTTGTAATTTTTAACGTAACTCGGCAGCCATCTTAAAAATGGCCGCCATTTGAAATTTTTCGTAATATGAATTCCAAGATGTAATGGTGACGGTGCTTTGTGTAAAGTTTGATTGGAATCCATCAATGCATAGCAGAGAAATGGAGGCGACAAAAAACCTCCATTTCCCCAAAGGCTTCTATGCAAATGTAACGTGGCGGCCATCTTGTAAATTGTGGCCATTTTAGAATTTTTTGATATGTGAATTCCAAGATGTAATGATGACGGTGCTTTGTGTAAAGTTTGATTGGAATCCATCAATGCATAGCAGAGAAATGGAGGTGACAAAAAACCTCCATTTCCCCATAGGCTTCTATGCAAACGTAACGGTTGTGGCTGCGGCCACACGGTTCGAAATTTTTTTTTCAAACTTTTCTGTCTTCTTGAGGTCGATGAGGTCCAACTTCCTATAAAAAAACTTTGGAATATCTCAAACCATGGTGAAGCTATTGTAGAAAAATCATTTTCCCATAGGCCCCATGTTAAATCTATTTTTAGCCATGGCGGCCATCTTGTTTTTCCGTTCCGCCCCAAAATCATCTCAAACCTGTATCTCATTATGGTCTTCCATCATACCAAGTTTGGTCCCTCTGTGCTTCTAGGTTTCCGAAAAATTAAGGAAAATGCCCAAAATCACTCATGCATAACTTTCTGGTTTCCATGGAGATGGTTCCACATATCACCATTTTTAAAGTTGATGGCACAACTTCAGATAGTGGTTCTACTTAATGCCATGTGATGTTCTAATCCAATCAGCCATCTCTGAGTTATCAGCCGGACAAAAAGTGAGGAAGAATAATAATAATAATAATAATAATAATAGTGAAAAAGAAACAGTAGAATAACAATATGTCGCCCCGACAAAGTCTGGGGCGACATAATAATAATAATAAGAAACGGTGCAAACACAATAAGTCTCCCAAAAAAAATTTTTTTGGGCGACTTAATAATAATAATAATAATAAGAAACGGTGCAAACACAATAAGTCTCCCAAAAAAAATTTTTTTGGGCGACTTAATAATAATTAAACATGATTGTGTTGGGATGCCAACACAGAAGTCGCCCAAATCCCCATGGATAGTATTCCATTCAAATCAGTACATCAAAATACCTCTAGAAATCAAATTTCGTTGAAATCGGACAAAGTTGATGTTTTTGGGGGCGGGTGTGGTAAAACGGCGGCCATTTTAAAATGGCGGCTTTCGCATCAAATTTGTTTTCGCCATACTGCTCAGGATGGTTAAATCTACCAGTGTACCAATTTTCATTAAAATCCATTCAGCCATCTCCGAGATCTGAGAGGGGGCCAAAAATCTTTAACGGCGGCCATTTTGAAAATGGCGGCCATTTTGAAAATTTCAAAAGTGGATGGCACCCCTCTGAGTGACCCTCCACCCACCTCAGCAGGTTTTATCTTGATTGGTCAAAGCGTTTTCAAAAAATGTGTCGGACAAGTTCATGATTAAGAAAAATGTGTGGAAAAGAATAATAATAATAATAATAATAATAATTAAACATGATTGTGTTGGGATGCCAACACAGAAGTCGCCCAAATCCCCATGGATAGTATTCCATTCAAATCAGTACATCAAAATACCTCTAGAAATCAAATTTCGTTAAAATCGGACAAAGTTGATGTTTTTGGGGGCGGGTGTGGTAAAACGGCGGCCATTTTAAAATGGCGGCTTTTGCATCAAATTTGTTTTCGCCACACTGCTCAGGATGGTTAACTCTACCAGTGTACCAATTTTCATTAAAATCCATCCACCCATCTCCGAGATCTGAGAGGAAGCCAAAAATCTTTAACGGCGGCCATTTTGAAAATGGCGGCCATTTTGAAAATTTCAAAAGTGGATGGCACACCTCTGAGTGACCCTCCACCCACCTCAGCAGGTTCAGTACATCAAAATACGTCTAGAAATCAAATTTCGTTGAAATCGGACAAAGTTGACGTTTTTGGGGGACGGGTGTGGTAAAACGGCGGCCATTTTAAAATAGCGGCGTTCGCATCAATTTTTTTTTCGCCACACTGCTCAGGATGGTTAACTCTACCAGTGTACCAATTTTCATTAAAATCCATCCAGCCATCTCCGAGATCTGAGAGGGGGCCAAAAATCTTTAACGGCGGCCATTTTGAAAATGGCGGCCATTTTGAAAATTTCAAAAGTGGATGGCACCCCTCTGAGTGACCCTCCACCCACCTCAGCAGGTTTTATCTTGATTGGTCAAAGCGTTTTCAAAAAATGTGTCGGACAAGTTCATGATTAAGAAAAATGTGTGGAAAAGAATAATAATTAAACATGATTGTGTTGGGATGCCAACACAGAAGTCGCCCAAATCCCCATGGATAGTATTCCATTCAAATCAGTACATCAAAATACCTCTAGAAATCAAATTTCGTTGAAATCGGACAAAGTTGATGTTTTTGGGGGCGGGTGTGGTAAAACGGCGGCCATTTTAAAATGGCGGCTTTCGCATCAAATTTGTTTTCGCCATACTGCTCAGGATGGTTAACTCTACCAGTGTACCAATTTTCATTAAAATCCATCCACCCATCTCCGAGATCTGAGAGGGGGCCAAAAATCTTTAACGGCAGCCATTTTGAAAATGGCGGCCATTTTGAAAATTTCAAAAGTGGATGGCACACCTCTGAGTGACCCTCCACCCACCTCAGCAGGTTCAGTACATCAAAATACGTCTAGAAATCAAATTTCGTTGAAATCGGACAAAGTTGACGTTTTTGGGGGGCGGGTGTGGTAAAACGGCGGCCATTTTAAAATGGCGGCGTTCGCATCAAATTTTTTTTCGCCACACTGCTCAGGATGGTTAACTCTACCAGTGTACCAATTTTCATTAAAATCCATCCAGCCATCTCCGAGATCTGAGAGGGGGCCAAAAATCTTTAACGGTGGCCATTTTGAAAATGGCGGCCATTTTGAAAATTTCAAAAGTGGATGGCACCCCTCTGAGTGACCCTCCACCCACCTCAGCAGGTTTTATCTTGATTGGTCAAAGCGTTTTCAAAAAATGTGTCGGACAAGTTCATGATTAAGAAAAATGTGTGGAAAAGAATAATAATTAAACATGATTGTGTTGGGATGCCAACACAGAAGTCGCCCAAATCCCCATGGATAGTATTCCATTCAAATCAGTACATCAAAATACCTCTAGAAATCAAATTTCGTTAAAATCGGACAAAGTTGATGTTTTTGGGGGCGGGTGTGGTAAAACGGCGGCCATTTTAAAATGGCGGCTTTTGCGTCAAATTTGTTTTCGCCATACTGCTCAGGATGGTTAACTCTACCAGTGTACCAATTTTCATTAAAATCCATCCAGCCATCTCCGAGATCTGAGAGGGGGCCAAAAATCTTTAACGGCGGCCATTTTAAAAATGGCGGCCATTTTGAAAATTTCAAAAGTGGATGGCACACCTCTGAGTGACCCTCCACCCACCTCAGCAGGTTCAGTACATCAAAATACGTCTAGAAATCAAATTTCGTTGAAATCGGACAAAGTTGACGTTTTTGGGGGGCGGGTGTGGTAAAACGGCGGCCATTTTAAAATGGCGGCGTTTGCATCAAATTTTTTTTCGCCACACTGCTTAGGATGGTTAACTCTACCAGTGTACCAATTTTCATTAAAATCCATCCAGCCATCTCCGAGATCTGAGAGGGGGCCAAAAATCTTTAACGGCGGCCATTTTGAAAATGGCGGCCATTTTGAAAATTTCAAAAGTGGATGGCACCCCTCTGAGTGACCCTCCACCCACCTCAGCAGGTTTTATCTTGATTGGTCAAAGCGTTTTCAAAAAATGTGTCGGACAAGTTCATGATTAAGAAAAATGTGTGGAAAAGAATAATAATAATAATAATAATAATAATAATAATAATAATTAAAATTTACGTTTCCCGAAACGTTGAAGTCGCCTCCCGTTCCGCACTTTTGACCGAGTAGAGGGAACTAAAAGTCAAGAGCACAACTTCATAACATGAGCTTTCAGTTAGCCAAGTTTCATTTCGATCGGTTAAAAGATGAGCGAGAAAACGAGCAAACTTTAAAACGGCCGCCATTTTGAAACCGGAAGTCGGACAAAAAATTTTTTTTGCAAAAATGCTCAGGATAGTTAGCTGTATCAGTATACCAATTTTCATTGAAATTGCTCTGGCCATAACTGAGATCTGACAACGGCCGCCATTTTGTAAAACTTTAAAACGGCCGCCATTTTGAAACCGGAAGTCGGACAAAACATTTTTAAATAGTGGCACACTTAGGGTATCATAAGCTACCTGTATACCAAATTTCGTCTAAATCGGATGACGTTTAAATTTTTACATTTTTAGGGGGGTGGTGTTCGGATGGCGGCCATTTTGAAATGTCGGCCGCGTCAAATTTTTTTTTGCAAAAATGCTCGGGATAGTTAGCTGTACCAGTATACCAATTTTCATTGAAATTGCTTTGGCAATTACTGAGATCTGACAACGGCCGTCATTTTTTTTAACGGCGGCCATTTTGAAAATGGCGGCCATTTTGAAAATTTCAAAAGTGGATTGCACAACTTCAGGTCACCCTTAACATGTTCCCAAAGTTTCATTTCGATCGGTTAAAAGATGAGCGAGAAAACGAGCGGACAACATTGCGAGGGGAAAACATAAGAAATATGAAAATAATAATAATAATAATAATAATAATAATAAGAAACGGAGTAAAAACAATAAGTCGCCCGACACTTCGTGGTCGGCGACTTAATAATAAGAAACGGTGCAAACACAATAAGTCTCCCAAAAAAAATTTTTTTGGGCGACTTAATAATAATAATAATAATAAGAAGAAACGGTGCAAACACAATAAGTCTCCCAAAAAAAATTTTTTTGGGCGACTTAATAATAAGAAACGGTGCAAACACAATAAGTCTCCCAAAAAAAATTTTTTTGGGCGACTTAATAATAATAAGAAACGGTGCAAACACAATAAGTCTCCCAAAAAAAAATTTTTTGGGCGACTTAATAATAATAATTAAACATGATTGTGTTGGGATGCCAACACAGAAGTCGCCCAAATCCCCATGGATAGTATTCCATTCAAATCAGTACATCAAAATACCTCTAGAAATCAAATTTCGTTGAAATCGGACAAAGTTGATGTTTTTGGGGGCGGTGTGGTAAAACGGCGGCCATTTTAAAATGGCGGCTTTCGCATCAAATTTGTTTTCGCCATACTGCTCAGGATGGTTAACTCTACCAGTGTACCAATTTTCATTAAAATCCATCCACCCATCTCCGAGATCTGAGAGGGGGCCAAAAATCTTTAACGGCGGCCATTTTGAAAATGGCGGCCATTTTGAAAATTTCAAAAGTGGATGGCACACCTCTGAGTGACCCTCCACCCACCTCAGCAGGTTCAGTACATCAAAATACGTCTAGAAATCAAATTTCGTTGAAATTGGACAAAGTTGACGTTTTTGGGGGGCGGGTGTGGTAAAACGGCGGCCATTTTAAAATGGCGGCGTTCGCATCAAATTTTTTTTCGCCACACTGCTCAGGATGGTTAACTCTACCAGTGTACCAATTTTCATTAAAATCCATTCAGCCATCTCCGAGATCTGAGAGGGGGCCAAAAATCTTTAACGGCGGCCATTTTGAAAATGGCGGCCATTTTGAAAATTTCAAAAGTGGATGGCACCCCTCTGAGTGACCCTCCACCCACCTCAGCAGGTTTTATCTTGATTGGTCAAAGCGTTTTCAAAAAATGTGTCGGACAAGTTCATGATTAAGAAAAATGTGTGGAAAAGAATAATAATAATTAAAATTTACGTTTCCCGAAACGTTGAAGTCGCCTCCCGTTCCGCACTTTTGACCGAGTAGAGGGAACTAAAAGTCAAGAGCACAACTTCATAACATGAGCTTTCAGTTCGCCAAGTTTCATTTCGATCGGTTAAAAGATGAGCGAGAAAACGAGCAAACTTTAAAACGGCCGCCATTTTGAAACCGGAAGTCGGACAAAAAATTTTTTTTGCAAAAATGCTCAGGATAGTTAGCTGTATCAGTATACCAATTTTCATTGAAATTGCTCTGGCCATAACTGAGATCTGACAACGGCCGCCATTTTGTAAAACTTTAAAACGGCCGCCATTTTGAAACCGGAAGTCGGACAAAACATTTTTAAATAGTGGCAGACTTAGGGTATCATAAGCTACCTGTATACCAAATTTCGTCTAAATCGGATGACGTTTAAATTTTTACATTTTTAGGGGGGTGGTGTTCGGATGGCGGCCATTTTGAAATGTCGGCCGCGTCAAATTTTTTTTTGCAAAAATGCTCGGGATAGTTAGCTGTACCAGTATACCAATTTTCATTGAAATTGCTTTGGCAATTACTGAGATCTGACAACGGCCGTCATTTTTTTCAACGGCGGCCATTTTGAAAATGGCGGCCATTTTGAAAATTTCAAAAGTGGATTGCACAACTTCAGGTCACCCTTAACATGTTCCCAAAGTTTCATTTCGATCGGTTAAAAGATGAGCGAGAAAACGAGCGGACAACATTGCGAGGGGAAAACATAAGAAATATGAAAATAATAATAATAATTAAAATTTACGTTTCCCGAAACGTTGAAGTCGCCTCCCGTTCCGCACTTTTGACCGAGTAGAGGGAACTAAAAGTCAAGAGCACAACTTCATAACATGAGCTTTCAGTTGGCCAAGTTTCATTTCTATCGGTTAAAAGATGAGCGAGAAAACGAGCAAACTTTAAAACGGCCGCCATTTTGAAACCGGAAGTCGGACAAAAAATTTTTTTTGCAAAAATGCTCAGGATAGTTAGCTGTATCAGTATACCAATTTTCATTGAAATTGCTCTGGCCATAACTGAGATCTGACAACGGCCGCCATTTTGTAAAACTTTAAAACGGCCGCCATTTTGAAACCGGAAGTCGGACAAAACATTTTTAAATAGTGGCACACTTAGGGTATCATAAGCTACCTGTATACCAAATTTCGTCTAAATCGGATGACGTTTAAATTTTTACATTTTTAGGGGGGTGGTGTTCGGATGGCGGCCATTTTGAAATGTCAGCCGCGTCAAATTTTTTTTTGCAAGAATGCTCGGGATAGTTAGCTGTACCAGTATACCAATTTTCATTGAAATTGCTTTGGCAATTACTGAGATCTGACAACAGCCATCATTTTTTTCAACGGCGGCCATTTTGAAAATGGCGGCCATTTTGAAAATTTCAAAAGTGGATTGCACAACTTCAGGTCACCTTTAACATGTTCCCAAAGTTTCATTTCGATCGGTTAAAAGATGAGCGAGAAAACGAGCGGACAACATTGCGAGGGGAAAAAGGAAAACATAATAATAATAAGAAACGGAGTAAAAACAATAAGTCGCCCGACACTTCGTGGTCGGCGACTTAATAATAATAATAATAAGAAACGGAGTAAAAACAATAAGTCGCCCGACACTTCGTGGTCGGCGACTTAATAATAATAATAATAATAATAAGAAACGGTGCAAACACAATAAGTCTCCCAAAAAAAATTTTTTTGGGCGACTTAATTAAACATGATTGTGTTGGGATGCCAACACAGAAGTCGCCCAAATCCCCATGGATAGTATTCCATTCAAATCAGTACATCAAAATACCTCTAGAAATCAAATGTCGTTGAAATCGGACAAAGTTGATGTTTTTGGGGGCGGGTGTGGTAAAACGGCGGCCATTTTAAAATGGCGGCTTTCGCATCAAATTTGTTTTCGCCATACTGCTCAGGATGGTTAACTCTACCAGTGTACCAATTTTCATTAAAATCCATTCAGCCATCTCCGAGATCTGAGAGGGGGCCAAAAATCTTTAACGGCGGCCATTTTGAAAATGGCGGCAATTTTGAAAATTTCAAAAGTGGATGGCACCCCTCTGAGTGACCCTCCACCCACCTCAGCAGGTTTTATCTTGATTGGTCAAAGCGTTTTCAAAAAATGTGTCGGACAAGTTCATGATTAAGAAAAATGTGTGGAAAAGAATAATAATAATTAAAATTTACGTTTCCCGAAACGTTGAAGTCGCCTCCCGTTCCGCACTTTTGACCGAGTAGAGGGAACTAAAAGTCAAGAGCACAACTTCATAACATGAGCTTTCAGTTCGCCAAGTTTCATTTCGATCGGTTAAAAGATGAGCGAGAAAACGAGCAAACTTTAAAACGGCCGCCATTTTGAAACCGGAAGTCGGACAAAAAATTTTTTTTGCAAAAATGCTCAAGATAGTTAGCTGTATCAGTATACCAATTTTCATTGAAATTGCTCTGGCCATAACTGAGATCTGACAACGGCCGCCATTTTGTAAAACTTTAAAACGGCCGCCATTTTGAAACCGGAAGTCGGACAAAACATTTTTAAATAGTGGCACACTTAGGGTATCATAAGCTACCTGTATACCAAATTTCGTCTAAATCGGATGACGTTTAAATTTTTACATTTTTAGGGGGGTGGTGTTCGGATGGCGGCCATTTTGAAATGTCGGCCGCGTCAAATTTTTTTTTGCAAAAATGCTCGGGATAGTTAGCTGTACCAGTATACCAATTTTCATTGAAATTGCTTTGGCAATTACTGAGATCTGACAACGGCCGTCATTTTTTTCAACGGCGGCCATTTTGAAAATGGCGGCCATTTTGAAAATTTCAAAAGTGGATTGCACAACTTCAGGTCACCCTTAACATGTTCCCAAAGTTTCATTTCGATCTGTTAAAAGATGAGCGAGAAAACGAGCGGACAACATTGCGAGGGGAAAACATAAGAAATATGAAAATAATAATAATAATTAAAATTTACGTTTCCCGAAACGTTGAAGTCGCCTCCCGTTCCGCACTTTTGACCGAGTAGAGGGAACTAAAAGTCAAGAGCACAACTTCATAACATGAGCTTTCAGTTGGCCAAGTTTCATTTCGATCGGTTAAAAGATGAGCGAGAAAACAAGCAAACTTTAAAACGGTCGCCATTTTGAAACCGGAAGTCGGACAAAAATTTTTTTTTGCAAAAATGCTCAGGATAGTTAGCTGTATCAGTATACCAATTTTCATTGAAATTGCTCTGGCCATAACTGAGATCTGACAACGGCCGCCATTTTGTAAAACTTTAAAACGGCCGCCATTTTGAAACCGGAAGTCGGACAAAAATTTTAAAAATAGTGGCACACTCAGGGTATCATAAGCTACCTGTATACCAAATTTCGTCTAAATCGGATGACGTTTAAATTTTTACATTTTTAGGGGGGTGGTGTTCGGATGGCGGCCATTTTGAAATGTCGGCCGCGTCAAATTTTTTTTTGCAAAAATGCTCGGGATAGTTAGCTGTACCAGTATACCAATTTTCATTGAAATTGCTTTGGCAATTACTGAGATCTGACAACGGCCGTCATTTTTTTCAACGGCGGCCATTTTGAAAATGGCGGCCATTTTGAAAATTTCAAAAGTGGATTGCACAACTTCAGGTCACCCTTAACATGTTCCCAAAGTTTCATTTCGATCGGTTAAAAGATGAGCGAGAAAACGAGCGGACAACATTGCGAGGGGAAAACATAAGAAATATGAAAATAATAATAATAATAATAAGAAACGGAGTAAAAACAATAAGTCGCCCGACACTTCGTGGTCGGCGACTTAATAATTAAAATTTACGTTTCCCGAAACGTTGAAGTCGCCTCCCGTTCCGCACTTTTGACCGAGTAGAGGGAACTAAAAGTCAAGAGCACAACTTCATAACATGAGCTTTCAGTTGGCCAAGTTTCATTTCGATCGGTTAAAAGATGAGCGAGAAAACGAGCAAACTTTAAAACGGCCGCCATTTTGAAACCGGAAGTCGGACAAAAATTTTTTTTGCAAAAATGCTCAGGATAGTTAGCTGTATCAGTATACCAATTTTCATTGAAATTGCTCTGGCCATAACTGAGATCTGACAACGGCCGCCATTTTTTAAAACTTTAAAACGGCCGCCATTTTGAAACCGGAAGTCGGACAAAACATTTTTAAATAGTGGCACACTTAGGGTATCATAAGCTACCTGTATACCAAATTTCGTCTAAATCGGATGACGTTTAAATTTTTACATTTTTAGGGGGGTGGTGTTCGGATGGCGGCCATTTTGAAATGTCGGCCGCGTCAAATTTTTTTTTGCAAAAATGCTCGGGATAGATAGCTGTACCAGTATACCAATTTTCATTGAAATTGCTTTGGCAATTACTGAGATCTGACAACGGCCGTCATTTTTTTCAACGGCGGCCATTTTGAAAATGGCGGCAATTTTGAAAATTTCAAAAGTGGATTGCACAACTTCAGGTCACCCTTAACATGTTCCCAAAGTTTCATTTCGATCGGTTAAAAGATGAGCGAGAAAACGAGCGGACAACATTGCGAGGGGAAAACATAAGAAATATGAAAATAATAATAATAATAATAATAAGAAACGGAGTAAAAACAATAAGTCGCCCGACACTTCGTGGTCGGCGACTTAATAATAATAATAATAATAAGAAACGGAGTAAAAACAATAAGTCGCCCGACACTTCGTGGTCGGCGACTTAATAATAAGAAGAAACAGAGTAAAAACAATAAGTCTCCAAACTTCGTTTGGGAGACTTAATAATAATAATAAGAAACGGAGTAAAAACAATAAGTCGCCCGACACTTCGTGGTCGGCGACTTAATAATAAGAAACGGAGTAAAGACAATAAGTCGCCCGACACTTCGTGGTCGGCGACTTAATAATAATAATAAGAAACGGAGTAAAAACAATAAGTCGCCCGACACTTCGTGGTCGGCGACTTAATAATAATAATAATAATAATAAGAAACGGTGCAAACACAATAAGTCTCCCAAAAAAAATTTTTTGGGCGACTTAATTAAACATGATTGTGTTGGGATGCCAACACAGAAGTCGCCCAAATCCCCATGGATAGTATTCCATTCAAATCAGTACATCAAAATACCTCTAGAAATCAAATGTCGTTGAAATCGGACAAAGTTGATGTTTTTGGGGGCGGGTGTGGTAAAACGGCGGCCATTTTAAAATGGCGGCTTTCGCATCAAATTTGTTTTCGCCATACTGCTCAGGATGGTTAACTCTACCAGTGTACCAATTTTCATTAAAATCCATCCACCCATCTCCGAGATCTGAGAGGGGGGCCAAAAATCTTTAACGGCGGCCATTTTGAAAATGGCGGCCATTTTGAAAATTTCAAAAGTGGATGGCACACCTCTGAGTGACCCTCCACCCACCTCAGCAGGTTCAGTACATCAAAATACGTCTAGAAATCAAATTTCGTTTGAAATCGGACAAAGTTGACGTTTTTGGGGGGTGGGTGTGGTAAAACGGTAGCCATTTTAAAATGGCGGTGTTAGCATCAAATTTATTTTCGCCACAATGCTCAGGATGGTTAACTCTACCAGTGTACCAATTTTCATTAAAATCCATCCACCCATCTCCGAGATCTGAGAGGGGGCCAAAAATCTTTAATGGCGGCCATTTTGAAAATGGCGGCCATTTTGAAAATTTCAAAAGTGGATGGCACACCTCTGAGTGACCCTCCACCCACCTCAGCAGGTTTTATCTTGACAGTACATCAAAATACGTCCTAGAAATCAAATTTCGTTGAAATCGGACAAAGTTGCCATTTTTGGGGGGTGGGTGTGAATAAAATGGCGGCGATTTTAAAATGGCGGCGTTCGCATCAAATTTTTTTTCGCCACACTGCTCAGGATGGTTAACGCTACCAGTGTACCAATTTTCATTAAAATCCATCAGCCATCTCTGAGATCTGAGAGGGTGCCAAAAATCTTTAACGGCGGCCATTTTTGAAAATGGCGGCCATTTTGAAAATTTCAAAAGTGGATGGCACACCTCTGAGTGACCCTCCACCCACCTCAGCAGGTTTTATCTTGATTGGTCAAAGCGTTTTCAAAAAATGTGTCGGACAAGTTCATGATTAAGAAAAATGTGTGGAAAAGAATAAGAATTAAACATGATTGTGTTGGGATGCCAACACAGAAGTCGCCCAAATCCCCATGGATAGTATTCCATTCAAATCAGTACATCGAAATACCTCTAGAAATCAAATTTCGTTAAAATCGGACAAAGTTGATGTTTTGGGGGGCGGGTGTGGTAATA